>CM060846.1:221560511-221640511 GCA_030762175.1 Metallyticus violacea | reverse complement strand
TACATTCTGCATTATAACGTTACTGCTCTCAAATTTTCTTATATGGTTGTTCAAGTATATCGCTTCTTCCTTAGCTCTAGTATTGGATGGAAAGTTTTGTGTAAAAATGAATATCATCTCCCTGGATGGATGGATGGATGGATGGATGGATGGATGGATGGATGGATGGATGGACACGGATTATATGATTCAACTCTGTTTACACTTTGAGAACTTAAACCCCTAAAGTGTTATTGATTAATGTTAACATCTAGAATTACTTTCGATTGGACTTATTATGTAGAACTTTTAATATATCATTTGGAATGCAAATACATTGAAGCTTCGTTTCATTTTCGGAACATGTTTTCATTTCATAACTATAGAATTAGATCAGTAGATGAAATACATAACTTTTATCTATCACCTTGATATATGTTAGTTAATTAAACGAGAGTCTAGAAATGCCTCTTACTAACCTATATCTGAACGAAAATGGTTAACGAACGGTTTATATTGGGGTTTTCCCTCTCGCTTCCTTAGAGCCATGCAAACTTCTGCAACTATATGTACATAGTCCTTGATGCCTCAGCAGTGAAAACAGACGTTAAAATTATTGAATATAGTTGTATGTGTAATAGAACGAAAAAAGGACCCGTTTTCTAACTTCAAGACAATCATATAATTAACTCGCTTATGTATATTAATAATATAAAGTATGATGAATGAATTTACGCCATGTTTTATCAATTAAGTGGTCGAGCTTACTTTGTTTCAGTCGGTAATGAAGACGCAATTTCTCATGTGGATGCCCATTCTTCATTCTAAGAGAATGTTGTCCCTTGAAATTTTAATAAGAATTTCTTTATTGCTACAGTAATTTTGAAAAGGGATTGTGATAAAGAAAAGTATTCTATGAGAGAGAAACTCTTTTATTAAACACATATATTTAATGTAATTCTGTTAAACGTTGCCTCTTGTTCGTTTTCTTTAAATGAGAGGTTTAATTGGAGGTGACTAGAAGTAGGAGAAAAAAATATCAAAGACGTCTAAAATTAAACAAAATTTGAAATCACCATCTGAGAATAAAATGTAGAAGCAAACAAAGGAACAAACATCGACTAGAACGGCTGATGTTAAATCTTTTAATGGCGATTAAAATGTTTGATAAGCGTTTTACTAGTAAAGATAATTCTGCTGCGCTATGGTAGAACATTCTCTCTTTCTTCTGTACTAGTCTCAAGCTATCAAACTGCTAGTACTGATAGGTTACCGTATATTCAATAAAGCATTGAACCTGATCACGCATTTTTAATAGTCCGAAATAACATATAGCATTACTACTTGATTTCCCACCTTGACGATTGCCTTTAGGTGGCACTAAGAAAGTAAGACTTTCCTTCATTTGTGTCAATACCACCATTCACAATAAACCAAACAGTAATAGAATGAAAACAGAAAAATGAAATTTGGCACACAGGAACCTGTTTCCTAGAAGCAGCAAAACTCAGCTCCGTTTTCACATTTATCTGCCTTCCTTTATTTCATGTGACAGCCAAGCAGTGCATCGGAATACAAAACTAATGTGGCATTAAAAGCGCTGGACTAAGATGAAAAATGAAGAAGAATCCCTGTCCGATGTTTAGGATACTTCCCCTGCATTTGCCAGTGGTGAGGACTAAGAAAAACGTGGAATAAATCTCAGTCAGAGACGACCATCCTGGCGCGATTCGAACCGCAAACCTCCTTTCAAGAGTCTGTGCTTTGGCAATCTTGTCTATCCATCTCGGTGCGAAGAGTATCATCAATACACTCTTCGACACATTCGCTAAATTCTGCTAAAAAGAAAGAAATATCTATTTGGTCGCCTTTATTACTCATTGGAGAGTGTTTTGTAATGAGCCAATAAAAGTATCCATCCATTAAAAACAATCACACACTCGTCATCAATCCATTGAACGTACAATGAAAACAAATCAAATAAATACTTGAGTTAATCAACTCACAACAGTCTTGAGATTATCTCATGAATTTACTTACAATTACGGAAGGAATTTGGAAGGTACTTTCAATATCAGATGTTATTACACACAGGCGAGGGAAATATGCTGATCAAGATAAGAAAGAGTTGGATAGGACAGGGAGCGAAACATTTGTTTTAATGACCTATGTATAATATTTTAGGTTTTAGATTTTAAAACACAGAGCAGCTGAGCATCGTTGGTGTTAGTCAAAACAAAGCCAAGCCGAAATCCACGAGAAGAGATGCACGGAAGTAGACAGGGCTCACGATTCCTGATAACGCTGATAACCTGAGATGTAAAAGAGCGTCCGTAAATAAAAATAAGATTCCAGATAGAACACCCCAAAGCCGTAGAGGCCCCCACCCAAAGAGGTCGAGCTCCCAAAATCTCCGCTTCCATACCAGACGCACGGACAGACACTTTTACAAAGCTCAAGCCGCCATCACATTGGCCCAGCTCGCAAGCACTTTCGATCCTGTAACGGAACCAACGAAATGAAATAATGTGAAATGCGAGAGCGGGCAATTCGTTAAAATTAAAGATCCTAAGTGACCAGAGGAAACCACGAATAAACCCAGTCAGAATGGTCGGTCAAAAGGGACTTGAACCCCTCCCCTCTCAAAAAAAGCTCTAAACGTTAATTTGTAACATAAGATCTGCTCGGCTCCGCGTTCGATGGCATGAATCTTAAAGCCTTTAGCCTCAATCTGTCATCAGTCAAAATGTCAGACTAATCTAATGGTCAAGCGGTTTAAAGCAGATGTCTAATAGTATTCGAATCCAACCCATGCGTGAAGTGCTTTATTTATTGCTTTTTTTTTTTGCAAGTAGAAGTAATGTTCAGTGTACACATGATAATATAATCCCAATTACTAAAGCTTATTTAAATATTAAGGCATTTGTTCTTAAAAACGTGTAGTATTCTTGTTTGTTTTAAAATAAATAGGAAAATAATAAATATTCCTAAATGAAAAATTGAAATAAAAAGTACTTAGGTTAATATTTCATATGTAAGTTCTCCGCTAAGTATGTGATAGATTTTCATTTATGAGTATTTATTAATATGACGTTTATTCTGAAAACGAAGAGGAGTAATTTACATTTTTGTGTTTGAGCATAAGTGCCTTAAAATTCAAACATAATCTGTCCTCAAAAAGAAGTATTCTTACTGTGTATTAAACAATAAAATTATTTGCAAAATCTACCAAATTAAAAATTAAAGCGTAAAAAGTAATCGAACCTATACTCGAGTCCTAATACAAACTTCAGTCATGTAGCTTTGAACGCATGACATTTTATTCACACAAATGTGGTGCACAGTGTACATACACGTAAAAATTGGAAACAAACTGTAATTATATATAAAATACTTTAACATTTTATATAAAAATTCACAGCCTGCTAACAGCTATTATTCATTCGCATTAGAGTGAAAACATACTTGTTTAGCGCAATAAAATAAAATGACTCATCCTGGTGAAAGTTCAATTCCAATATTAATTAAACACAAGATAAGGCTTTAAGTTGTGATGAGAAAACAATAGTTTATAAATAGTTATGGAGTTAATTGTGTAAAGTGAAAAGTTACGTTGCTGAAAATAGCGAAATATTCAAACTGCGGGATGTTTGACCTTTGTTGAAGAAAGTTTGGGCTTGGTGGTGTAGTGGTAACCATACTTGCCTTCTAAACCCAAGGTCGCGGGTCGATCCCAATCCAGACCGATGTATTTTTTCGGGTGTAAACATCCTAAGAATGGCTTCCTTCGGAAGAGAAGAAAAGCCGTAGGTCCCGTGTCGTACATTTACAGCACGAAAGAGAACCTCAAGCCTGAAAGAAGAGGCCTCTGAGCAAAATTTATTGGCTGTTTCACGCCCTGAATTGAATGGGACGCTGATGACCTGAGATGTTAAAGAACGTTCGTAAATAAACCTAACAATCAAACCTATTGTAAAAATCAATCAACAATCTATTTCGTGAGCCAAGGTTTGGGCCTGGCCCATGCTTAGTGGAAAAAGTGCATTGAACACGTGGCAGAAGAAGAAAACTAAAATTTGGAAATGGTGGAATTTGTCGATCGACCAGTGTTTTCATTAGGTAAATCGACATTTTCAAGTTGTAATGAGAGTGCTCAATGAGAACTATTAGCCAGTTTCCACAAGATAACCTCTTCAAGTATTAAATTACCCCCTCCCCTTGTAGCTCACGCTATTCAGCGTGTTAAACGCTATACCATTAGTTCATCTACTTACTTTCTTTCTGGGGTGTACGCAACTTATTTTTGGCAGATTATTTCTTGTTTTGTTTACATTAGGATTCACCCTAAGAAAGAACGGAGTACAGGTAGCTCTTAATACTAGACATGTGCTTTTGTCTGCTGAGCCATCAGAGCACATGCTCCGAACAAACGCATTTCCGGTTTGTAAACATGAACTTAAGGTAATATTAAAAGGTGTCTTGTGAACCCAACATCAGCGAATGCTACCCATGTTTTCCGAATCGGCCTTGCTTTCTGGCTGTTACTCATACTTTTTTGATCTGATAAATTGTTCTGTATTCTGTATCTCAGCGTAAGACGCTAATGATCACTGTGGTTAAGCGCCCCAAAAGCGAAATGCGTCCTGCTTTGAAAATGTAGGACACGTACTACCAAAGGTTAAGATATATGAATGTGAAGAGGAATTAAAGGATATTAAAATTACGGATATAACAAACCCATAGTATTAAAACCAACAGTTATAAATGTAAATTAAATTCAAATTCACGTGCTCTCATTCTTGTAGCGTTTTTTATTTGTTCTTTTTCTTTAAGCAAAGTAATATCTTATATTTTATTAGTGGGTATACTGAAATTCCTGTTGCCCTTTGTATGTGCATTTGAGGAAAACGAATGAATTTCCGATGGACGATTTGCATTTTCTTGTGCTTTATAAGAGACATAGTTTTAGTGACTATTGCATGATGTGTTTAAAGAGTTGATCCGAAACCGAATATATGCATGATAAATCTCTAGTTTGTATAAACCGTTTTGAATAGATTTCTTCGTAATCCAAATAATCTTCCAATCTTCCCGGTTGTTGTGCCGGGGTCAGCTGTAGATAAGAGTTCCAGACGTTTCGTTCACAACTGCGGTGAACATGTTCAATGGCGTGGATGAAGTCTCCTTGCGTCTTAAGGTGATACTTTCTGATACGCAGTGATACCTTCTCCTGGGAGAATTCGTGTCCGCCGCAGTTGTGGACGTAACGTCTGGAACTCATATCTCCAACATACCTCTGGTTGTATCTGCGACTCCTGCGTTCCCCCAAATGTTTCAAAGGTCTGGTGTTGCTTCCTGGCACACTCGTTTTTCATTATTGCCAATCCCCCTTCGTGAAGATTGGAAAATATGTGTACAGAACTTTAATGAAATGTAAACAGAAAAAGAATTACGCTAGAAAACGTTATGGTGCTGCCTTGGCATGTCCTGTGATAAGTCATTGCATTAATGAAATCTTAAAATGCTGATGCAATTTTCGAGTGTTGCATACACTTTACCTGGATATTTAATCTCGTTTTCAAGGATGGCTTTAAAGTTAACAAACAGGATTATTGTTTCTATATATTAACTTCTTAATAGCAAAGTTTCAAATAAGAATAAATTATCTATATTGTACTTCAAAGTGAAGTCAAGGGTTAATGATCATGGTTGAACTAAATATATAAAGAGGCGTTTTTCTATTCACATAATTGGGAAATTTTTATTTATTTTATTTACGGGTACTCCTTAACATATCAGATCATTAACGTCCAATTCAGTACGGGCGTGAAACGGCCAACAAATTTTGCTCGACACGGGACCCACGGCTGTACTTCCCTTCCGAAGGAAGCCATATTTAGGATTTTTACGCCCGAAAAAATACATCGGTTCTGGCCGGGATCGAACCCGCGATGTTGGGTTTAGGAGATTACCACTACACCACCAGGACCGAATGGGAGTAAAGCCATTTACCAGAATGGTAGGCGAGTTAATATTTTACAAGTGTTTTCTATTGGGGTGGTGTATTTTCACGTGTTATGAACAATTTGGGACTTCACTTCCTTCTGAAAGAAGCACTTGTTCGTTTCACAATTTTTAGTTTGTTCCTAATAATACAAATACACTAAAACAAATTTATTTTTATATGCTATTTTATGTTTTAATTCCTCTTTTAAGTAAGCCCGCCAATTTTTATTAAAATGGAAATGTTATTTCCTCGGGTAATTTACCTTAAGATGTTGGAATTTTTCTGGCAACTTTAAGCAGAACAAGTGACGTAATAACTTTGATATACTTAGATTGCCAAGGATATTACGGTAGACTAACGGCAATATTCGTCCTGTAATTGCTAATCAAGTACAGAGGAACAGTTTACATGCAATCTAGCAACTATCACTGACCCTGAAGTATTCGGCTGCTAAAAGTTTTCTTAACTTAGATGGTTCTATTTTCGGAGAAAACCCATATAAAATTGTCAATAAGTTATATTTGACAAATAATTTTATTGAAAACATAATATTTGGCTATCATTACCGTAGTTAAATTTTTTTGGAAAGACACAGGAAGTGAATCTTAACTTTAAATGTTTCATTTACTGAATTGATAATAGTGTATAAAAACGTATTGTATGGTAAGTCAATTTTTCAAATTACGATATCACATTTCAGCGCGAATTATTTCATAAAAATAACAGTTATTCATTTCTGGTGTACCGAAAGCCATTTCACCGAGTTGCTAAGGCACAGACTCGTAAATAGTAAGTCTGGGGTTCAATTCCCCAATTGAGGTTTCTTGCAGTTTTCATCAATGGTAAATGCCCAGGAGGTATTTAACGCTTCCTCTTCCCCCAATAAATTCCCAATTTATCATTTTATCTCATATATCATCAGTGCCCATCGCCTGTGATGCCTCAATAGTGAGAACAGGACTCCATCCCTGTTCATTCATTAAAATAAATAAATGAATAAATAAAAGATCAGGAGCGGTCACTTTGCATTCCCAAATAATTACGAATAAATTAGAATCGTTGGTGTAGTTCATATTTTGTTACCAACATTTATTCAGTAAATTCATCTCAAGAATTTATTCCGTATTATTTGTTTACGTAATTCGGTTTTTATTGCAAAACGTTTACTAATGTTGAAATTATCACTAACTGTTTCACTGAAGCAATTGGTATAAATGGTAGAGAGATACTTGTTGAAATTATGAGTGCCCATATTAGTGTGTGTTTGCTCCTGGATTTTCACATAATCAGTCCCCACCTTTAGCCCATTCTAGTCGCCATGTAACGCTTTTGTTACAAGGGAGGGGTGCATCATTCTGGTGGGAGCCCAACGGCCACCAACCGGCCCGTCCCGTCTTGCAAGAAGAAGCTCCCCCTTTTCTTGTCTTCACTGACCCATCCCATTGCAGTCAATGTCCCGCGCAAGACACCCTACCGGCCCGTTTCTGGATCTGCAAGATATGCACTCGTAACGTTTCTTTCGTAGTGTACGTTTCTCAGGAACTGTCTGCTTGCACAAACAAACATGAAAGTATACGTTAACTTAACGAGAGAATTTTGATTTCAGCAAAAGTAGGTTCTGATCGGAAACTAGATGTTGTCGAAGTGATAGATTGCAGAGCTTAATCGGACAATGCTATCCCAGAAGTGAAGTATGTGATATGATCAGGATTTGTGACACTGCAGCTAGCGTTGCTTTTGTTCTCAAGGAACAAACCTCAATACTGTCGTATATTATGATAATTGTTTGAACGAACACTTTATTGCGGTATCGAGAAAATAATACTTCATGTGTTTAAGTTTTGTAAATAATTATTTTATTGTATCTTATATAGCTATGACGTATTTTTTATCAAATATTTAATTATTTTTCAAGACGAGTGATATGCAATATGCAATTTATGACTAATTAGCTTTGTTGTGCTACCCAGAATTAAAGATATTTGTCAGATATGGTGAAAAATCTCTGTGGAACAACAATGTGTGTCACAGTGTATTAAATTGAAAGTAATAGAATAAACTTATAGTTACTTTTTGTTTTATAAACGCCGTATTGCCCAGAAATTTCCAATTCGACATGATGCTGTGTGCGGTTCAACATAATAAGGTAAGTATTTTACATGGGACAAATAAATAAATAATATGTGTAATTTCATAGCACTCACTTAACTGTGGAAAAGCCCATATCCATGATTGCACAGATAATATGTGATGGTGATGATGATGATATTGATGATAATTGTAGAACAGCAAACTATGTTTTTAAAACACTTTGGTGTTTTACTGTAATAGTCTGCCTAAATGTTTCGCGATCGATTCTGATGTTAGTTCGCTGTAATGAGACAAGCGCCATTTTCCATGCAGATTCAAACACTTTTTCTGACACCATGGCTTGTGCTCTTGAGAACTTATATCATAAGTGATAATCGGATTTATTTGCTTTCTAACAAACGGAAATGAGTTTAGGCAGTTATTTTCAAAGTCTATCATATTTGCCCATTAATGAACGATTTTCATTCCAAATAATTAAAATTACTATAAAGACGAGAAAATACGAGACATAGCGACAACCCTAATAATGCTTTCTGAGCCCACTATGTTTTGTATAGGAATTTGTGCCTAGGAATGACGAGACTGAACAGCAATATCATAAAATAAACTTGTGCAATAATTCACGTATACTGTTTGTAAAACATTTCACTTCTGCTAGTTGTTTTAATAATATAGGAAATTACTATCACTTGTAATGATAGTTCTCATGAATAAATACACTATTGGATGATGTAATACATACTCTTGCGTACAATAGCAGTATTAACATGTGCAGTAAATAGGCTACGTTGCCCGTAAAATAACTTGCTTCTAGTTATTGCTGCAGTTCGAAACGTTATTACTATCATTAGCGTACGCTTAAACATTTTTTCCTTATGGTTCGGCAATTCATGATTTAAATAAAATCTATGTGTACACATTTTTCGTATTACAATAATTTTACATTTTTCTAATACCTAAGTCTACTGAAAAATATTAAATTATTATTAGGAATATCAAATACTTTTTCCTGTTCGGTATAATTTCACTGGCATACATAGTAAAATTTTCTGATTATGTTTTCATATTTCACGTCTTCTCGATAATGTATATTAACAATAGTTTCGCTGCTTAAAATTGTTTTTACCATTAGCGTATTTGAAATTTATGTCTTTCTCTTACAGCATTATAACTAAAACTAGTACTAACAACCTGTAAATCAAAACCGCAATATTGATACTTAAAATCCTAGTTGTAAAAGGAAGTACCGCTAGATTGTTTTCTTTCGGTTTGCTGTGGAACCAACTGTGTTGATGCATTAAATGTCAGGAAAGTTAAACATTCAGTCATATTTAGCGGATTTCTTCAATGTTACTGATATCAGAAATATATATGCTTCAACTTGGAAGCAAACAGAAAGCAGGTAGTAGTAAATGACAAAATTTTAACTCTCTAAACGAAGATTGAGCCGTGTAATATGTCGAAGTGCTCACTATAAGGTAATCAGCAGAACACCTTTGTAAACTCTCGGCTCGTAATGCTAGTCAGTGACATGTGTTTAGTGTTTCGACACAAAGTCCGTGTTTTAGCTTGTTGTAGTTGCGCTGTCTTACAACTTCCAGACATCGCCATGGGTGACCGAGGTCGTTAAAGCGGGAGGGCTGGGGTTCGATTCCCGCCTTCCTGACTGAGGTTTTCTCCAAGGTTTTCCTCAGTCCTCATAAATGACAAATGCCGGGGAGGTTCCCTAAAGATAGGCCTGGAACGTTTCCTTCCTTTAAAAGAAAAACCCTTTCCCAATTAATCATTTCATCTCATGTATCATCAGTGTCCACCGCCTGTGCCTCAGTAGTTAAAACGGGCGTTAAATACTATTATGTAGGAAAATTCTAGACATTTGCCAATAAGTGGTGCAGGTAAATAAACAAAAAACTTGACATATACAGTCCCAGGATTGTCATAATTTTTCGGAATAGGCAACCTAAATAAAAACTGTAGGGGTTGAAAAACCAGCAGCTGATTTTAACATCCCTCAATACCTGAGTACTGAGAACGTGGTGGAGATCTCCGTATGTGAATGGTTCTTTCTCCAGCTTTAAGCTCGACGTGTTCTTCTACTTGAAAAAGAAAAATTAATTCGAATTATTGCATTAATCTGTGGTTTTTTTTATTTAAATGTCGATCATTTTATTTCATATACGTAACAAAAATTAATAATAAATTAGCTCTAGGAACAATGTATCTAAAATAAACAGAACTAGAGGAGCAAAAATGAATAAAACACTTAAAAATAACACAATTTTTGCAATATATTATGTATATACATACATTTCAAGTGAAGAACAATGAAATAACCCAGAGAAATGTTACTCCACAATGAACAGATTGTTCAGCACTTTCAAAGGAAACATAAACGAATAAAACAAACATATGCCTTGAAGAATACGAGCTGATAGAAATATTGCAACATTTGTGTTTCTTTTTAAGTGTTTTATTAATTTCTGCTCTTGTTATTGTAAATACAATATCTCAAGAGCTATTTTGTTTCATTTTTATTATATATGTCTGATTTAACATCTGCCAATAGCCAAGTATTGAGGAGGTTGTTGTTAACTTGGTCTATTAGGATGATTTTTAACATCTCAGGTCATCAATATCCCATTCAATTCAGGGCGTAAAATGGCCGATTTTGCTCAGACCTCTTCTTTCAGGCTTGAGGTTCTTTTAGGTTCCATAAATCTACTACACGTAACCCACGGCTTTACTTTCCTTCCAAAGTTAACCATGCTTAGGGTTTTAACACCCGAAAAAAAAATCAATCGACTCTGGCCAGAATTGAACCTCCGTCTTAGGTATATGAGGAAATACGGTTATCACTAGAGGACCAGACATGGCAACGGGTGGCCAAGATCATTAAGCGGCGGACTTGTGAGCGGAAGGTCTAAGGTTCGAATCCCGCCAGGACGGTCCTCCCTGACTGATTTTTTTTTTCCAGGTTTTTCTCAGTCCTCACACATGGCAAATGCCAAATGCCGGGGAGGTACTCTAAACTTAGACCTGGAACTTTTGCTTCCTTTAAAAATCCTTTCCCAATATATCATTTCATCTCATGTATACACCATTGTCCAATACCTGTAGTTTCTCAGTAGTAAAAACGGGCGTTAAACACCATTAAAAAATTTAGACCACCAGGACCGTCGCTGGGGATGCTACAGATACTTCATGCATCTTTCTTTGAAAATATTTCTCTTTGTTTCACTAAATGACATTGCTTGAAAGTTTTACTTACGTAAACCGACACTAAATTCAGCAATTCAGAAATATATCATATAAAATAAATTATACTGAATACAGGTGCACACGTTGAATAGAAAATAAACTTACATTATTAACTGTGCATCTATTTACATTCTGCAATGGAAATGTTAAAACAAATTAAAAAAAGATGCATAATGTCAATTTTGTTTATCTGTAAATCAACTGCAAGTTGCAACCAGTATGACATTCTGTCATAAAAGCACATGAGGGCATAATTTGAAAAAAATGGATGCTATTCTGGGAAACTGTGTGTGTTAGTATATATATATATATATATATATATATATATATATATATATATATATACTAAAATGTGAAACAAATTAACTCGATAATATCAATATGGCTAAAAGTAAGAAAACATAAGAACTAGAAAATCGGAAGGAAATAACCCTGTAACAATCACAGAAAGAGAGCTATGTTCCTCTTCAAAACATGTGAAGGTGGTAAAGATAAACACTGAATATAGAAGATAACGTAATACGTGGTAGCATCCGAAAGAAGCCGTGAGGGAAAATGGGAAGAGCAAAAGTAATGAGCTTCTGTTTCTCTAGAATCGGGCGGGTATGAGCGGGTGCTTATCAACACCATATATAAAGAGGGATAACCGATTAATGTTTTCGACGCCTAGTTTAAGTTATCAATCATTAGAGGTCTTAAAACGCAATTATTTTGTAGCATGGAACATTTGTGTATATTTTGAAATATTATCCATTTCAATATTTAGGTTTTAATGATATTAAAATTAAAGAAAACAATGCACATTATTTGCGAAGCGACTTAATTGTCGAAAGCGCGTTAAGGCTGCCAAATTGATTGATTGATTTATGGACGCTGTTTAACATCTCGGGTCATCAGCGTCCCCTTCAACTCAGGGCGTGAAACGGCCGACAAATTTTGCTCAGAGGCCTCTCTTTCAGGCTTGAGGTTCTTTTTCGTGCCGTAAATGTACGACACGGGACCCACGGCTTTACTTACCTTCCGAAGGAAGCCACACTTAGGATTTTTACGCCCGAAAAAAGCCATCGATCTTAGCCGGGTTCGAACCCGCGATCTTGGGTTTAGAAGGCAAGTGTGGTAACCACTACACCACCAGGACCGACAAGGCTGCCAAAGGAAGTTAGGAGCTCATAATGGGAAATTAAAAGACCGAAGTTACCGTTAGGAATTTGATATGAACTCATAAACGCTATTCCAAAATACGCAAATAACTGTATTTTTTAAATTTAAATGTTAATTACAAACAGCTACTCCCCTTTTTGGTATGATGTACTTTTGTGCTACCTGTATTTCAATTATGGACGCCTTTTACATTTTGGAATTTAGACCATAAACCATTATTTATTCCATAAATCTTAATATTATTTACTGATTAAACGAATTAATATTGTAAATATATTTTCAGCAACTATCGATTTATATTAAGGAATATGACAGTATGGTGTTTTTAGTCGGAATAGAACCGTAAATAAATAGCAGAGATGCGAAGTGATTGGCAGCACTGGCAGCTGAATAGCAGAATTCATTAACTAAACTAATTGGATATTCAAACGCTGCATTAAACTGTGAGCAAATGACTGCTTTTATATTTTAAGGTAAAATGAATACATCATTAGCCACCAGTTTACCTAAAATATCACCTTATAATTACAATTTATTTTCTGATTCTTATTCATGAAAAGTTCAGTAGTAAGCCCCATAAAAGCAGTCAAAACAACTTGAGTGAAGCTCACCTTAAATTGTGAAACAAGGTTTAATAAATAAATTTTGCTACTATTTGGAACAAGTCATGGGATTTGTTGCTGCGGCCTGCACACCATCTTGTGTGAAAAATCTTTAATTGCTCAAAATGATTAACTTTGCCATCCCAAACCGATCATAGCCTAACTAATTATTCATTGAAACATTAAGTCTCTGCTTGGTTTTCCTTCCCCATACCAAGATTTTCTCCCTGTGACACAGATATAAAAGATTTGCCTTAAATTAATTACATTCAAACTTCCGCCCTTTTTCATTGGATTTTATAGCTGACTTTCTGCTGGGGAAACACAATACTTTCCCGAAGTACAATTTTTCTTCCTCTAGCAAAGAGTTTTACATATTTGCTTCGGTCTGGATCATGGCGTGGACAAAATTCTTAAGAACTATCATTCTTTATCAAGTTCCTACAGTGACCAGTTTGCTAACGCAGTAACGTTAATCTTTTGTTTAATTATACAGTGGTAACAAACAAAAGTTCTTCCCCACTCCTGAGCAAAATTTCAAAACGAAAAACACTCACCAGTAGGTTGAGACGTGCAAGCTCCAATGTCACGTAAAACCTGCTATTTTTCTAATTCCTTTTGGCTTCCAATAAAACATGGACACCGCATACAACCGTCCTAGGTCTTTTTGTCATTCCCAGAGACATATGTTTTATCAAAATGAAGATTGTTCTGTTCAACCCGTGCAAGATGTTTTCCCTCGCCGATCTAATACCACCTCTATGCACCCCACATATTTTGCACATTATCCGTGCCAACTGCAACGAAAGTTTCGCTGGAGATACAGTCGGAGCTGAAACTGGGAAGAAGGATGGAGCGTTACACAATAAAATTACAATTTACATGTAATTATATAGGAAGGTAATGGAGAAAACAAAAAAATAACTTCCATGTGTTTTATAAAATAAGATTAATAAAAGAGTGACCACATCCTTGGTCTTGTGGTTATCATTGCTGACACTTGCTGGAAGGACTCGGGTTAGATTCCCGGCACCTGCTCGGGGATTTTTCTAAGTTGTGGAGGTCTGGAACAGGGTCCATCCAGTCTCATGAAGATAATTGAGAATCTGCCCGATGGAGAGTTCTTTCATTTTGAAAGTTGCATAATAGGCGACCGGCGGGGTACCGGCATATAGTACATCTCCCCTGCATTACTGCCCTCTATCGCGGAAGTTGTAAGATGGAGTTAGAGGAAGCAGCAGTCTCTGCGGCAAGCCATGTCCCCATCTTTGGTTTCAGCGCCATAGAAGAAGAAGAAGAAAAGGAGGAGGAGGAGGAGAGCAGAAAAGAATAGCGACCCGCTATAGCTATTTTCTCATAATAACGAGCACGGATATGCGTGTTGCATTTATCTTGCCCATCCAAAATAACCTTTTTCTGATGCTTCAAATGAAAAGTTGTTTCAGACAAGTTTTTTAACATCATGAGGCAGTTCTTGAAGAGGTTTGTATCTCCATTAATGTAGGAGATACGGGATAAAGCTTTGCTTTTTTTAATAGCACCGTACATTTTATTCGTTAATATACTTACTCGCTCCAAAGGCTACTCAGATCTCACAGTACCGCCATGGGTCACCAAGATCGTTAAGCCGCGGATTCGTGAGCGGGAGGTCTGGGGTTCGAATCCCGCCAGGACCGTCCTTCCTGACTGGGGGTTTTTCCAGGTTTTTCTCAGTCCTTATAAATGGCAAATTCCGGGGAGGTACCCTAAATTTGGACCTGGAACGTTTTCTTCCTTTAAAAAATCCTTTCCCAATATATCATTTCATCTCATGTGTTATCGGTGTTCACCGCCTGTGGTGCCTCAGTGGTAAAAACGGGAGTTAAGCACTATTCAAAAAAAAAATTCAAAAATATCTCACAGCATCATTTTAGTCAAGAAAACAATTTGTGGAAATGATAAAACATGCATTACTTCTCTTACTTAATAGCACCACAGTGCATTTGCACAACTAAATCAATGAATCTGTTCAACGCCCTTTCATAATGATCAATAAACATTGAGGAATGCAATAGGATGGACAAAGTACATGCATCTTGCTATTGTACTGTATTTATTATTTACCACAATTCAGAAATAAAATGACCCTTTATAGCGTTGCGCTACTATCACTAGCTGCAAAACAAACCGTTTACAGTTCATACTCAAAATGATGACTATTCGCATTCATAAAGTTCACTCTGTGGATGAAGGAAAGGACACCCCAGATCGTTCTACTGGATGGGTGTACAAGCATCAATAATGCGTTCCTGCATGTCGCCTGGTGCTTTTTGAACCTTTTGAGAGCATCCTGGACTGCTCCCCCCCCCCCAAAAAGTCTAGTGGCGTAAGGTCCGGGTATCGGGCAGGCCAACTAACTGATCCACCACGTCCAACCCACCTGCCAGATTATTTAGATCCAGAATGCGTTGTGATTGTATAGCTTCATGCGCTGGGTATCCATCAAGCTGATACCATATGGCCATTCGGTTATTCAAAGCTACGGCCTTCCAAGAGACCAGATAGCGTATGTTTTTTAAGAATGCGGTATATCGTCTCTTGTTTTGGTTACCATTTACAATGAAAGGTTCAATAATGTTTTCGCCAATAATTCCGCACCAAACGTTAATTTTCCACGGACATTAATGCTCTCTCTGTTAGCCATCTTGGATTATTGATAGACCAAACTTGATTAAAATGGTACAGAGTGTTACATTTCTGAATAGCTCTTGGAGAGGGTAAGTGTATTCTAAAATACAATTTACATGGTGCCATTTAAAAAATAAAGTTTTATCCTGTATTATCTTCTACATTAATGGAGATAGAGAAGAAGCAAGATGCAGCAAGAACTTCCCCATGCTGTTATACAACTTCTTTTTGAAAGAATTTTTCTTTTGATGCATCAGAAAAAAAGTTATTTGTATGAGCAAGAAAAATGAGACACGTATTACACACACACACACACACACACACACACACACACACATACATATATATATATATATATATATATATATATATATATAGTGGCCTAAGTTTCCCAGGAATTTTCCTAAAGCATTGACAGAAAAACTCCAACAATCAGTAATTGTTAAATAAATGCTTTTATTATACAACTGAAGAATAAAAAAATAACTATTTATTGTAAAATTAAAATAGGTACCAAAATATTGCATTATATTATAACTGAAATAGTTCTGCTGTATATTCTAATATCTAAATAATAAATGCAACCTAATTTCTTGAGACAAAATTTCGTTATGTGCATAGACAGTTGTGTCGTAATTATCACCAGGAAATAAATAAATACATAGGATAATGGTTCTTAAGATTGCCTTCAACACGTTGATCATGGTCAGCTAGTAGACCTTTTAAATAAGTGTTAGTCCAAACATTTGTGCTTCAAATATTGTTCTTCCGTGAATTATACAATAGCACGTGTGTACAGCGTGAACACAATTTGGGTGGATCCCCTTCGAAGACTAGAGCTTTAAATCACGTTTCATGTTCTTCATCGTAATCAAAGAATAAAAGTCCATTTTTGCTGAACTGTTTCAAAAAGTTTTAGGAGAGAATTTTGCACTAATACCTCAACTGTGTGACATGTTTCCCTCCTTATTGTCCGTTTGTGGTTATCTTTTATAAGTCTCAAAAATTCCTTTATTTACTGAGAGATCTCAAGAAAATCCTCTATATCAAGGAGAGTATACTCCATGCAAGTTTTCAGTCCTAGGCACCCATAGTAGCATGCACGCCTAGCAAACGCGACTGGAAACCTAGCAGGTTACACACATGCGAAGTCACATTTATGCCTAGATCGGGACTTGATGATTTCGACATTTTGGCAAAACATGCGACAATATCTTGTAACTTTATGGTTTATTACATTCTATACTCCCATCACCTACCGTGCATTTCAACATGGCTGCAAAAGTCCCAAACGTCATGTGTCGTTCAGTAACGGACTGGAACAAAATTGAAGTCCAGATGTACGGGATGGCTGACTACTGACTGCCATCACAAACACACACATGATTTCTCCGGTCAGATATATTACATGCCCTAAAGTGAAGTTGCTCATTGTCAGGAAAGGACGTCTCATGAGACATTGGAGAATGAATTTAAAGCGTTAGCATAGTGACTGCTTAGGCACCAAATTATATCAGCAAGCACGAACAGTGAACGTAAAAAAGTATTTATAACGCATTTAACGCGTCCTCCAGCGTCAAAGCTGACAATGACGCCATTGAAACTTCTGCAGGTTTGTTCTCCTTTAAGGCAGATGTACTTGAGGAACGCTTTCAGGAAAATCGTGGAGCGGATCCTCAACATCACCAAATGGTTCGAACCCGGGTAACAAAAAACATGAACAAACAATTTTCTTTTAACCACCTGAAGTAGTTTGCAAACTTCTGAACGGAAAAGGTGCTGGCCCGGACAGTGTAACTGCGATTAATAAGAATCCAAAGCATTTTGCGAATAAAGCCTGATGCAACTCACTAACAAATATTTTTAAAACTTCTTTAAAACTAAATTACTTGCTTATATTTAGGAAGCTAAACAAGAGTATTAAATGCTCCAGGAACCTTGCACCCCCAAAATTAGCGACCCATTCATCTTCTGTTCGCTATTGGAGAACTTTCGGACAGGCAAATACATTTTCGACTTTGAAAAAATTCTGGAATTCACCAAAATTTCACTTCCAAATTGTCTGTAGAAAAGAACATTTTACAGAACTTCAAATTTTACTTTTTACAAGTGCTGCAACAATGATGCTTCTGCGATGGCTTAGAAGTGACCTTTGACCGATGTTGGCACGACGGTCTCATTTATAAGCTACAACAGTGCTTTAAAAATTACATTTTTTACTTCATAGCTTCTTAAAAAAGCGACACTTGCACGTTCAGCGGTACCTGCGCTTCTCGTATGTGCGTCCCATGGCACAAGAGCTATACGAATATCATACTTGTCAGCAATTACTTTCCTGTGGACGCCAGATGCAAGGCTGCCATGTATGCTGTTTCAAACTACCACAGAAACATCAGATTTGGCATATGCGTGTTGCAGCCTTGGGTTGATACTTTCATTTCGTGGCTACACTAATGCAAAATAGAAATTAACATTAACAAATGTACGCTGATATATTTTTAAAAAAGGCATTCATATCTGTACTTATCCTTAACGGCCGGTGATCGAATATTGTCGTGTCGACAGCAAGCTAGGAGTTAAGGTTGATCATAAACTTCTATGTATCTCACATTTGCGAAGTAGCTTAAGTTGTGTGCTCCCACCTTTCGCAGTAAAATAATTTGAAATATAACCAAATTAATATCGTATATTTCATTTATTGTCCTGCAGTTTTTATTACATGCATGTGTGGTCAGGGTAAACGCCTCTGCCAGTGTTCTCAACAACCCCGAACAGTTATATCTGCTTAAGGAAAATTATTTTTATCCTGCTCCTAACTTCTAAATGCTTTTATTCATGCAAAACTCGCAATGCGGTTGGCAGCCGAAAATATAAACAAAAGAGCAGCACTATGCGGAAACACAGCAACACAGTAAATTAGACGCGAACCAAAACATAGGAAGCATCTTCGCATGAAGATGTTTTAAACATGTAAAAGTAAATATGTAAATAGTGTTCATCATGTAAGTAGAGAATAGTGTGTGTAGAAAAAGCGGCGCGTATGATTAGTGTAACAGCAGTACGAGCAACAATAATAACCTTCACACATTAAAAGAGCACTTGCATATAAACGCTAGGCTAGTGCATACAAAAAAAGACAAAGCCCATTTTTTTTTTTTTTTTGAGTAGTGTTTAACGCCCGTTTTCACTACTGAGGCACCACAGGCGGTGGACACTGATGATACATGAGATGAAATGATAAATTGGGAAAGGATATTTTTTTTAAGGAAGGAAGCGTTCCAGGCCTAAGTTTAGGTACCTCCCCGGCATTTGCCAGTTATGAAGACTGAGGAAAACCTGGAAAAAACCCCAGTCAGGGAGGACGGTCCTGGCGGGATTCGAACCGCAGACCTCCCGCTCACGAGTCCGTGCCTTAACGACCTCGGCCACCCGTGGCGGTCAAAGCCCAATGTTATTCTCAGTGAGAGAATGGAACTGCCACGTTATAGGCCTTCAAGTCATTAACACAAACTGTAGTCAGTGTTCAATATAACTACAATCAGATGTAATCTGATTGCCGATAAGTCAGACTTGTTGTACCAGCAGTGGACAATTATTTTTGTTAATAAATCCTATTGCGTGCCACTTCTGGGAATTTTTTTCACACTGCCCGTAGAATATTTTTGTATACTGACATTGCTGCTGTCTGTGGCAGTTCAAAGGTGGTCTCGAAATTTCATTTTCAGTGCATTCACGGTGTCGCTGGAATGAAGTCAAACCGCTGTTATTCACTTAAAATATAATTTCTGAAAATGTAGCAAAAGAAGAAATATTTGCAGTTGCGTGTGAGTTTCGCACGAGTTTTAATGTTAGAAAGTAAATATACCGTGAACAGTGTGTATTTATAAAATTTGGAATATACTCCGATCAGCCCAGATGTGTATTTCGGTTCATCTAGTTTATTTCAACGTGTTCAATGAAAAATAAAATGCTCTCTCCCTTACCGGATTTTAATAAATTTTATGCCACAAAAGAAACATCTCAATGTGCTAAGATATTAAGAGAGCACAATTTTACCTCAGTTAAATATTAGTTTAATGCTGAAGGGCATTGTTTCAGTGCTTGAAAACGATTTTCATTTTCTTACACATGTCAAAAATACAAATACAAATTGAAGATAATACGAATAATTGAATCCTTCTCAAAATTTAAAGTCAATATCCAAACATTTATTGAAAGAGAATGTACTGGCATGTTTAAAAACATTATTAACATTTTCTCGCTTATTATTTTATCCTTTTCCCCTGTTAGTTAAATCGAAATTAAAACTTGTGGCACAAATTTGATATCTACAAGGGAGTTAGCGCAAGTTGCAATCGCGATTGCAAAACAGTTATGTTTCTGGTGAACGGGTATGATGTGTAGATTACAAATATGCAAAATGCAAGTACCATCGTCATTTACATTGTCCATTACAAACATTTGATATTCCACTTATAACAGACTACGCCTCTAACATCACAACACAATTAATGCAGTATTTTCAGACATTTCAATGGTCAGATGTTCATTAGACTAAACTTTTCAGTTTTAACAAATATATATATATATATATATATATATATATATATATCCTTATTTTTCGACTCTATCCTTGATAGTTCAACTCAGAACACAGTATTTCCTTTGCTGATAATGGCATTAATTTGAACAGTCTTAAATTGAGCAATTGGCACCTCAATTATACTTTGATATCTCCGGACTTGCGCACTTTTAATAAACGTTGGGGATAAAAATGCAACTTACATTAGTTTTTAACCTAACTTATTGGTTTTCTAATGATTTTACAACAATTCTTCGCTAAAAGATAAAAGATTTTCAAACTAAGACTAAAAGCATACACACCGAAAGTAAACATTTATCTAATTTTCCCAATCTTCATCAAAATCTGTAGCAGCTGTTTCTTCATTGATAACTATAGGACTCTGTAAAATGTCTATGTAAAATTCCCAGTCGTTATCAATCAGAGTAAATTTGTTAGATAGATAGACAGACAGACAGGAAGCTTGATTGGTAGGTAGGTAGGTAGGTAGGTAGGTAGGTAGGTAGGTAGGTAGGTAGGTAGGTAGATATCCAAGTAAGGGGGGCCCAACAGAGTCTCCAATGCAATAGATGAGGTACTTCTGAAGGCCCCTGTAACACACACATGCTGTAGCTTGGTAAGCTTTCTGCTAAAGTAGTTTTGAAGGTTGTCCGCCACCAAACAATGTCGTCGTAATATATCTGGCACTTGACTATTG
Source organism: Metallyticus violacea (assembly GCA_030762175.1). Classification (NCBI taxonomy): domain Eukaryota; kingdom Metazoa; phylum Arthropoda; class Insecta; order Mantodea; family Metallyticidae; genus Metallyticus; species Metallyticus violacea. The sequence continues at coordinate 221,619,467 of CM060846.1, read as the reverse complement.
CAAATATAATTCATAATTAATGTATGGTTTAAGGCCCCAGGTACGTCCAATAGTTCTTCTGGTGGTTACAAGAGACCACCTGGCTCTACGAAGGATATTATTAATGTGGTTATTCCATATCAGTTTCTTATCCAGTTCAAGCCCTAGATATATAGCTGATTCGGAATATTTTAGGATTGAGCTATCTAGTTTAGGATTTCTTATGCCTTGTAGATTTCTTCTGTTAGTAAATGGAACAACAATTATTTTACTAGGATTAATGGATAGACCCTCCTGCATGCACCAGGTCTAGTTTTCCTCACCCACAATTCATCATGTTTGAAACTGTTTTGAGAAATTTCCCAAAAAGTATCAATGCTATGTCTTCTGTGTAGCTTTGTAAATAATATCCTTCCCGGGTCATGTCTTGGAGAAGCTGGCCACCACAAGATTCCAAAGAAGGGGAAAATAATACCCATCGGGGCGACGATTCCTTTCGTTTCCCCAAGAAGGCTAGCAGTAATATTTTTACTCCTGAGCGTGAAGTTTATCAACCTGCAAAAGGTGTCATTGACTGCATATTTCTGAGTAGCCAAAACGATAGGCTCATAACAGGTGTATCGAAAGCGCCCTCCACGTCTAGGAAGGTTGTTTCTTTCCTAGCCATATTGGCATCCCGTGTGCTAACAATCCAGTGTAACGCCTTTATGCAAGACCTATATGATTAGTATGCATGTTGGTTTCTATGGAGGGGAGTTTCTGGCAATACACTTCTTCGGATATATCTTTTAATCAGCTTTCCAAAGTCTTTAAGAGGAACGATGCAAGACTAGTTGAGCGATAAGCCTTAGCTTCGGTGTAATTATTACGAAGGCGCTTAGGAATAAACCCTTGTCTGGTAGCTCTCCAGGCCTGAGGAATATAGCTGAAGGCTTTACTAGCCCAAAAATGGTCACGGGGAAGGGTATAAAGCAATGGCATCTTTCTGTAACAATGCAGGAAAGATGCCATCTCCACCTGGCGACTTAAATGGATTCAATTTATTAACTGCCCATTTAAAACTCTAAATTGTGACAATTTGACGTGCAAATTCCCAGTCCTTCTGCAATGCTCTTGGTCTGGAGATTTTGCACTGTACCGTGAATTCACACCTGTTGTCATCAAATATGCACGTGGGAAAGTGTACCTCAAAGATAAGTTTAAGTGTTTCTTCAGCCGAGCACGTAAAGCCTCCAGGTTTGCATATTGTTCCTAAGGGGTTTATGGGACCGAGGGCCAAGGTTCTATGTAATCTGGCTGGCAGGCTGAATATTTCCAGGCTGAGGGCTTATCAAAAAGTCCTTTTTGCCTTACGTAAACCATTATTATATTCTGTGTGGGCTGTGTGACATGCTCTCCAGTCACCAGATTTTTTTTTTTTTGCCTTGTTAAAAAGATGCCGCACCATGCCTCTCTTGTGTTCAAGGTCTTTAGTTCACCATGACAATTCCTTGGATTTCATCTGTGATTGCACGGGCATTTATCCTGATAATTATTAAGTATAGCCTCTTGGATAAGATAGGCTACCTTGTTGATATCACCGAAAAATGTAATTTTGTCGATCTGCCGAATCCTATCTGAGAGGTCCTGCATATAGGGCTCCCACCAGGTTCTCCTGGGATTCTTATAAAGAGGGGTATTCTTACTACATTAATATTAAATGGACCACCCCCTTGGTCTAGTGGTTAGCGTTGCTGACTGCTGCCCGGGAGGTCCGGGTTCCATTCCAGGCACCTACTTATGAATCTTTCTAAGTTAGGCAGGTCTGGAACGGGGTCCACCCAGTCTCGTGAGGACAACTGGGATGGAGAGGTGGCGATCTCCGGTCTAGTAAGCCGCGATATAGCTATCAGCGGGATACGGTGTGCTGATCACATGCCCCCTGCAATACTGCACTCTACCAATGAAATCATGTGATGGAGGTAGAAGATTCAGTGATGTTATGCTTAATGATGTTTTGCAAGGTTTGAAATGCAAATTACAAAGAACTTTGATACAATAGATGACATGTACTGGCAACTCATTCTTACAACTAATTTGTTAAAAATGCGAATGTCTACCCATTCCGTTTTATAAATTGTAGAAAAGTAAAAATCTCAAAAAATGTGACAACATCCTTTTACTAATTGAACATTCACTTGAACATTTCGTCGCGAGCCGTTTCATAATAAAATTCCCACATACGTTCTGCAGTGGAAATAGGCAACATTTAAGATAATGTGAACAATCATTCCTTTTGTGCTCTGACCTATTACGCAGCGTCACCTTTACTCTCACTAAAGGACTAGCATGCTATGAATTCTGCAGATATCGTGAGCATAATTGTTACCCATTATTTAAAAATCGAGACATTGCAGAACAAGACAGAAATTCATAATGAACATGACTGAAGACACGGCAGCAACATAAGGACGTAACATATGTTGCTAACAACAGTAGACTAGAATACGCAGAAGAACATTTGCCGGAAGATACTGATGACGATGCAAATATCCATGCAGAGCTTGCCGAAGAGATGTAGCAAGCGATGGAAGCTAGTCGTTCATTTGTCTGCCAAGTGAAGTGATGTTCCACTGGAAATGGCAAAGCAGATCATTGCATTTAGGGATTCTGGGAAAAAGAAACGATTGAGCTTCAATACGGCTCATGAACAATATTGTACGTATGGTACAACTCATATGTCACCGGGTGGAAAAAGGAGAGGAAGATCAGCGATTGAAACTTTGCCTAATATATTATTATTTAGCGAGTAAATTCAGGACCGCGAGATCTGTTTTAGGTGCAGGTGTTCACGATAACAATCTTCAAGCCTTGGATCTGAAAAGAACTCATACCATTGGAGTTACGTGGTTTACCACACCTGTCTATAGTAGAATGTCAAGGTGACTAAAAGGTGCGATGATTTTCGCTATAATGTGACACTCTTAATGAACGTAACCAGATATTATAATACTAATAATAACGAATATATAATAACGATGAAAATAGCTTCACTCAGCATTACCAGGAACAAAATCAATAAGAATCTCGGTGCGGAGTGAGCAGATGACAACTAACTTCGGCTAGTGGATGCGTGTTTCCATAGATCCTTATGATTTAACAAGAACCACATGTTTAGTTTGGAGTGCGAATGTCATAACACCAGTTGAAAATACAAAATCTGGTTCAAAGTCCTGACCAATCACGACACAAATCATGACTCAGTTCTCACAATATGTCTTCTTCACATACGCAGCAAGAGATTCTCTTCTTCTGGTTGACTCGTTCGACACTTATTGTAACAGAACGCAGCATATAGGTGCTGTCAAACCTAAAGACATGATGTGCACGACCACACTCTTGCCTTCAGCCTCTCGATGTGCCAAAACCAGCTCGAGATGATGCTGAGGCGAATGCTCTTCTGAACAAACTTCATATGTCATAATTGACGAAAGATTCCATTTCAGTGCTTACGTGCATTATAAAATATCAGTTTTCTTCGTCTTTTCAGACTTTGTGGGTACTCCTGGACAATACTTGGATAATATGGCTTTAGACCCGAGAGATTTAAAACACCGCCAGAAAGAATTATCAAGGACTGTCTGAGCAAGCATCCATAAAATGTGATCAGCAACTCTGTTTCCATCATACGTTCATCTTCATAGTCTTTTACCACAACCGCCAAAAACCTACTCTTTGAGCTCGGTACATGAAGATGTATTTTTTTTTGAGTAGTGTTTAACGCCCGTTTTTACTACTGAGGCACCACAGGCGGTGGATACTGGTGATACACGAGATGAAACAATATATTGGGGAAGGATTTTTTTTTTTTTTTTTTTTTTTTTTTTGCAGGGAAGGAAATGTTCCAGGCCTAAGTTTACGGTACCTCCCCGGCATTTGCCTTGTATGAGGACTGAGGAAAACCTGAAAAAAAACCAGGACGGGATCAGGAAGGACGGTCCTGGCGGGATTTAAACCCCAGACCTCCCGCTCACGAGTCCGCGCCTTAACGACCTCGGCGACCCTTGGCGGTGAAGATGTACATGGCGTGAAGTACATGTAAATGACGAATACAAGTAATAAAAATAACGGCGCTCACCTCATGTTAAATATTATTTTTTTTGTCCAAAAACACCATATTTTTAAATACAATAAAATAATTAACAAACATACAAATATATTTTATTCTCTAATAAAACTTTTTAAATACAAATTGCAGGAGGTGTTTTCTTCTTCTTTTTTTTTTTTTTTTGCCATCAATTCAACTTTCGCGAAACTATGTTTTGTTCCTAAATTCCACCATTTAATGTGCTACCACATAATCATCCTTACAGCTTTGTGTAGTTTATAAGAATATGTTTTCTTATTTTAAGAAACTGAATTTTGGTTTCAGAAATGTAACTAATTTATCCAGAACATTAAATATACTATATCTTAACTCTATTCCGGAACACTTGGCAGCATCTCTCGGAAAGACTCTGATACACCATGTCCCTTATGATAACATTGTAGACAAGTTTTATAATTGTAAATAACATCTATTTAAGACAATTTGGCAATAGTTTCTAGTGGATAGTGTTCATAAAATAATCAATTAATATTTACTTCTAAACTTTATTATTTTAAATTTTTGATCGTTTAGAAAAGCGCAGACACAAAATAACCCCCCCCCCCGCTAGTTTTGTTTTAAAAAAATAGGGTGTAATATTAACCACGAAAATTACTCTGCATTTGCTATGCTGATTCAGTAAACAGTAGGCGAATTCAGGATATTGCTACAGGGAAATTTGCATGTATAATCTAACAAATTATGAACAATGTTCATCGTTTTAAGCAACACTCTATTCTTTCAGAATGTGAGACATTACCAGAAAATGGTCCGTAGACTCAAATGAAGCAAAGAATTCATGAGTTCAATGAAAAATACAGAAATAGCTTCAAAAACCGTAGAGGGTCCTCAATTTTCTTCACTTTTGACTCATAAGTAGGAATATGAATGTGAATATTCTCCCCAGCAATTGTTTATGAATATACAAATAAATTGCCCATAGAAATTATTACTTTCTAATCACAGGTGACAACGCCAGCACTGTTGTGAATTTGCTAGACAAAATCCTTCAAGACCATCATTGTACTGAAAAGTTAATAACGTGGAGTGACAATTATGTTTCTCAAAATCGCAATTCTATCATGTTACTAGCAATTGCCGACCTCTTACAAGTATCAAATTTGTTATAATGAAATTTTTAACTCAAAGCTATTCTAACGTATAGTAAGTAGGCCGCCTTCGTCGACTTGCTGTCAATATGTCTGCCAGCAAAAAAATGGAAATTCCTGGTTCGAATCTCTTAAGTCTATTGTATGGGCGAGGTTTTTTCCAAAGCTTTTCCTTATCCTGAAAAGTTTAATGCCAGTAAACTGTGGACTCTAGGCTCGTTTCATCAAACATTCATCGACACGACCTTCGTTGTTATGAAGGACCTTAACCTCTATTTAAAAAAAAAAGAGTTGCATAATATTTATTCATTTATACAAAAGGCGTTGAAATGTTTTGAAACATGGTCTGCAGTGGGCCTTTTGCGATGCTTAAAATTTTAAATCGCTATAGGCCATACAGCTTTCTAGAATTAATATTAGGCCAACACTTGAAATGTTTTAATAAAACCTTAAGTAGCCATGTCATGTCATATTCAAATCAGTCAGCGTATTTCCGAACAAGGTTCCTCTTTCAAAATTGGTCATATACTCTCCCATGAAAATTCTGGATTTTGTTTTGCTAATTATACATGCTATTTGGTAAAAAGACGTAAATAAAATTCACCTCGACTCCCACAGATAAAGGAGCCTTTTAAAAAATAGAACTTTCAAAAGAATAAATAGCAGATATGAAGTTAACGTTTAAGCTGGTGCCTCAGAATGATGTACCTTATTTTAACAGCACCGTTTAATATTAATAACTTTTAATGCATAATCAATGGAAGAACTTTATTTCTAGGTACAAAAATAAACACTTTTAATGGTGTTGTTTCATATGTTTTATGTCTAACCAATAATGTACCTTGTTTAGTGTATCTTAATTATTCCAAAGAAAGTTGTTTTGAAAAATTTAAAAAGTAAAATGTTATTTTCTGAACCTATTTCCTTGGCTCTTTGATAAAGAAAAAAATCATTTGTTTCAAAGTTATCTCGATTCAATTTTCCTTCATTATAACTAAAGTCTTCAGGGAAAAAAAAAAACCCCCTACAAAATCGCAGCTTAAAACCACAAGGTTCTATTTGAAAATATAACTATTTTATTTCACCTTAGTATACCATAGAGTTATTTTTCTGAGTCTTTGAGTTTGAAGAATATATTAAACAATATGTTTAGCTAGTTAATAGGCTAGAGTTATTTTTAAAACCTTTAATACTTTTAATTTCATTACTAAAAATATTACAATTGCTCTTCTGCATAATTTACAATAAACTAGATAGAACCTTGTTAATCTGAACCTTCATATCTATCATATATTCGGCATATAAGTATGCACATTGTGTTCTAAGGACATATAGATAAAATCAATTGTTAAACATAGAGACACAGTGAGTATAATTGTCATATGACTAGTTCACTAAAAAAATCATGGAAAAATAAACGGTTTGTGCTCAAATAATCGCCATCATAATTTAAATGTAGACCTAAGATCAGTTTTCAATTCCTACATCTCAGGTAAACACCACTACATTGAGGTAGTAACAGGTGTCTATAATAATGGTATAACATATGGCCAATATCTCAAAAACACAACACATATAATACATAAACATTAAAATTCATCCTTACTCAAGAGGTAGGTACTGAAGCCCGTGACATTCAGGTTATAACGATCATAGTTATTAAGGCAGCACCTTCATTTTTAATAGTAGACATTGATAGTTGAAAATGTAGTACAGAAATATAGCTAAAATATTTGTAAGGCCTTCAGTTATCGAGCATAACTTAATACTACATAAGAAAGGTATTTTGGCATTTCATATAGCGCTACTCTAGACCGGACGTGAATTAATTGAATTTGAACTTTGAAAACTGTACAGAGATTAAACATTGTGATTTTCTACAATTCTGTCATGTTGAATCCAAAACTGGAAACCATGTTTCAGAAGCACTCTTAGATTTTAAGTTATTACGCTTTTGAATATTTGGAAAATTTAAAACAAATTAGACAATTTCGCAGAGTTAGTGTCCAGTGTAAAATTAAACACATATCTTAGTGTTGGTGTTCAAAGTAAAATATGTTTTTACCATATAATATAAAACGTTACTTACATTTACGTAGTGAAAGGTAAGAATCGTTTTAAAAACGTTTATTTTGTGTATCGCCGTCACTCATATATGTTTCATTGGTTAAAATTAACCGCGGATAGCAAATTTTATACAAAAGTTAATTATAGAAATTCACACGACTAAAGTCATCAAGCGGTTGAACAATCACCGTGAAAGATTTCGATTTTAGCAGCTTATGGTCTGAACTTTTGGAAATTCTTATTTTTGGTTATACAAGATGCAAAATATCTTTGTATAAAACTCTATCTTTAGGTTTCTCGTAAGAAATGTCTGTTTAAGTTTAGTGATTTGTAGGATTTTAATGGATTACATTTGTTTGGCAATATTGTTTATAGGATGTCATGGTTATTATTGTTTATATTGTGAGCATGTTTCAGTCGTCATTTGTTAATACACAATCATAAAATGAGGGTAGCAATGTTTTGAGATTAGAGGCCCTCTAAACACTACTGAAAACAAGATTATAAAACTGCTCTCGCAGATCGAAGAATATGTGAAGTGTGTGGCTAGTGTCGTTAGTGAACAACGATGGTTCCAGCGCTTTAATAACGGAGCAGAAAATGCAGAATATTTACACTCCTCAATATTTGAGGGATGGAATATTGAGAATACACGCAGAGTTGGGGAGAAAAGTCGCAAAAATATTCGTAGTCTATTAGAATTTACATTAAAATGCCAGATCTTAGTACATTAACACACCTAAAAATCGAACTAAAGCTCTACACCTGAACAGGCCCAACCCAGATTGAAATTCTGTCGTCAGCTTTATACCAATCCTTAAGATGACACATATATCAGGAAAAGTGTAACGTGTGATGAAAATTGGGCATATTACCGCAACCCTGACACCTCGAAACAGACACTGATTCCCGTTAGCCTGCCAAAGTCATCGCTAAGCAAAATTGGTTCGGCACCAAAGAATTAATGTTTGTGTATGATAGACTCTTGGAGGTGTGGTTCATTAGGATTTTGTTCCAAACGGGCGCACAATCTTTATTCTCAACAACTGGAATAAGTTCATGACATTTTGAGACAGAATATACCACATTTGTTATTCGAAAGAGAGATCTCTTGTAGCAGGGCAACACGAGACCTCTACCGCTAGAACAACCATGGAAAAAATGCAGGATTTGGATAGAATCGAACTGCTACTACACCCAGCATATAGCCGTGATCTTGCGCCTTCAGACTGTCATCTGTTGCGATCCAAGTCCCATTTCCTGAGTGGAAGATATTTCGAAAACGTAGAATCCGCGGAAGTGGATATAACCGAATTCTTCGCATCAAAATCCAGAAACTGGTACCGTCCCGTAATAACAAACCTCACTGAAAAGTGGCTAAAGACTATTGTATCTAACAGCATTTTTTGAAAATTAGTTTAATTTCTTGTTAAAACACATTTTAATTAAGGTTTTGCTTAAAAACCGACATTGCTTATGAGACAATATCTATATTTATCCTATGTCATCAGGTTATTCTTCCGTTAGAATATGTATAGATTTGTGTTAAAAGTCTACCGTTTATCTTATTTCCTTCAGTCTAATATTTTGCTATAGTATCTCTGTGTAACCGGAACAGCAAGAACTTTCTCTGCCAATTCCCTGTATTCTGCTCTACAAAATTCTGTCTTCAATAGAAATATTCTCTACGTCTGCAGTGGCATTTCCAAACATTAAATTTAATTCATACGCAATAATAGGGCTAAAAAATTGTGATAAGTTTTACCTACGCCCGTAATATGACCTTGGGCAGGGAGATTACGGAACCATAACGCCGGGAATTTGATTGTTCGACAAGCTCTAGCGGTCCACGAGCGTGTTCAGCAAATGGCTGACTGGGACGCGTAACATGTAATTAAATGTAACACTGCCTCTCCAAGCAGAGCGCCAATCCAAAGCCAACTGTATATGTGAAAAACGCAAGTGTGAATCCTTGTTATTTACATTTTCTTAAGTTCATAACATTATGTTGCTTATTACGCTTTCCCCTTATAATCGTTGACGATATTCATTACTTAGCATTTAAGATATTGCCTGCTTACCATCTACAGCTATTACACAGCTAAGTCGTCCGCCTCACGGCGCCTGGCGGACCGATGGGTCGCAGCGGTAATTCTCGGCGAATAGTTTATAATATTCCCGCAACTGATTCAAGTTCTCGCGATTACAGCATAACTACAATAAAAATAAGCACTCACTTAACACCAGATGTTGTAAATGTTGTCCTCTATCCAGGCATTTCTGGCATCACTTAAGTAATTTTTCATTGGCACGCTTCAATTCATCAGCCTAATTGAGTCAATTTCTCGCTTGATATTTTCTCTCAGTTCTTCTAATGTGTGCAGAGTTGCTCCATACCACATTTTCTTCAAGTTCTCATAAATAAAAATCGCATAGTTAAATCAGATAATCGTGGGAACCAGAATATCTTACTCCAATTTCGTGCAATTTCTCCTCAATAAACATTCGCCTTATTACCCTTCGCTTCATATTAAGAATAGATCTGGTTTCCCTAAATGTGTTAACAAGTTTCTGTACAATATTTCTATGTATAGTGGGTACACTGCCTTCTAACTGTCCTGCATTTTGTTTGTATTTCGTACGAATCATACATAAATAAATATTATTTTTTGCAAGGAGTATATTTCGAGGAATTATGAAAAGTGTGGTTGAGTACAAATAACACCTGTATCACTCAACAGCATATAAGTACAACCACGGTATAAGCATTTCACAAGCACGGCCACAGATCCTTTATAAACATCATCTCAGTTTTACAGTAGTTCTTGTATTACTGCTGCAGTTAGTACATAGTTATTCGTAGGTAGTAACGTGCGCCAAAACCATATGCGACTACAGCTGGAATTACCGCCTTGGGTGACCGGTAAGCCAACCACATGAAGCGGGCGACTCGACCGTGACAGACCTGATGTGTGGTAGCAACATAAATAGAGCCAACTTTCAAAAGCAAAACAGGCCTTAATGCTACCTTCGCACCAAAAGTAGAGCGTTCCAAAACCACGCTAGTATTGCTTATTTAGCTATAATCCATGTGGCTATAATATGATAAGAGAAATAGGTTATGTTATATAACATGTTAAAAGAACACTTCAAACCCTGCATTAGAGATATGAAGAAAATGTTAAATGTCGGGACGAAAGGAGCATGCACTGAATGCACTCCTAAGATATTGAATGAGGTCATTATGTTTACGTTCGTCCGTCAGGATTGCAAATGTATCGGCGGTGCAAGTTCTAACTAGCGCAAATATATATATATTATATTAACAGATCCTTCGAACACATTTTGCAAAATAAAATAAGGGGAAAACAGTTCTTTTCAGGTTTAAATAATACATATTTTACATTATATATATATATATATATATATATATATATATATATATATATTTGAAGTTACCACGTATCTGCAATAACAGGGTGATAATAAAAATGAAAATGAAACTGCCCAGACTTCCAATGGTGTTAATGTGGTAAAAACGGTCGAAAAGCACCAAATAAAAAAAAAAATTAATGAAATGGAATAAACTAAAGCAAATTAATAAAACAAAAAATAATTGCCTGCTCAGGATGTGAACACCCTTGTTTACGCATCGTTAAGTGCCCAGGATTTTAGCCTGTATTCACACACCATGGCTTCTGAGTCATAGTGCATGCACTATCCAAAACTTAGCTAATGCCGAATGAACAGTAGTTACATTGTGTTCATAGTTCGTAAAGTTCTTCTAGACGTATTATTCCCATCCGTGATCATTTTAATAGTTCATTTCAGTTTTTAATATTCAATTTAATTTGCGGTAACAATTGCTTCTCTCTTCTAGAGCGTAATCAAAAAACATATCGCTATAATATTGATATACAGAAACTAGAACCGAACTTTGTCGACTGACTATAAGCAACAGGTTGAATAAAACTAAAGTGTAAGGTACAAGTGGACCAGCCTGTAAAATGTCTCATTCTTCATACGATCCTTTCATCATTATAGATTAATCTAGTGCAGTATTGTCTGCAGCTCCTGTGTACTCAAGCACATCTGACTGATGCTCATGAAGGTGTGGGTACCACCATCACCCTACTTTTACAACTACAACGGCTGCTAGTACTATTACCTACTACTACTACTACTTTTACTACTACTACCACTATTACTACTACTAGTACTATTACCTACTACTACTACAACTACTACTACTACTACTACTACTACTACTACTACTACTTACTACTAATATTACTACAACTACTACTATTACTACTACTATTACCTACTACTACTACTACTTTTACTACTACTACCACTATTACTACTACTAGTACTAATACCTAATACCTACTACTACTACAACTACTACTACTACTACTACTACTACTACTACTACTACTAATATTACTACAACTACTACTATTACTACTACTATTACATACTACTACTACCACCACTACTACTACTACTACTATTACCTACTATTACTACTACTACCACCACTACTACTACTATTACTACTACTTCTTATACTACTACTGCTACTATTACTACTACCACTATTTCTACTGCTGCTACTACTACTACCACTACTACTATTACCTACTACTACTACTACTATTACCTACTATTACTACTACTACCACTACTACTACTACTATTACTGTTACTACTACTTCTTATACTACTACTGCTACTATTACTACTACCACTATTTCCACTGCTGCTACTACTACTACCACTACTACTATTACCTACTACTACTACTACTAATGCTTTTACTACTGCTACTACTATTACCACCAACACTACTACTAACTATTACCTACTACTATTACTACTATTACCTACTTCTACTACTACTATTACATACATTAGTATTACCACTACTACTACTACTACTACTACTACTACTACTACTACTACTACTACTACTACTTTTACTACTACTACTACTATTACCGCCACTACTACTACTATTACCTACTTCTACTACTACTACTTCTACTATTACCTACTACTACTACAACTACTACTACTACTACTACTATTGCTGTTACCTACTACTACCACTACTACTACTATTACCTACTACTATTACTACTACTATTACTACTACTACTATTACCTACTACTACTTCTTATACTACTACTGCTACTGCTATTACTACTACCACTATTTCTACTGCTACTGCTATTACTACTACCACTATTTCTACTGCTGCTACTACTACCACTACTACTACTACTATTACTACTACTTCTACTACTATTGCTACTACTACTTCTACTACTACTACTGCTTCTACTACTACTACTACTACTACTACTACTACTATTGATACACTACCAGTACTACAACTACTACGACTACGGCTGCTTACTACTCCTACAACTACGGCTGCTGCTGCTACTCTACTACTACTACTACTACTACTACTACTACTACTACTACTACTACTACTACTACTACTACTACTATTTCTACTGCTGCTACTACCACCACCCTAATACAGCTGCTGGTATTATTAAAATAAAATAATAATATAAATAATAATAATAATAATAATAATAATAATAAACAACCTTATATTTGATTATATTTGTTATTCACATTTACTGCTACAGAAAGTATATTTTTGACGATACTCATGGACGAAAATGCGATCCAGCAAAGATAAGTCAAACCAATGGATATTTATTATTATGTGTCATAATTCCGGAATTGTATGAAGTCGCATAATAGAATTTTAAACTCGTTTCCACTTAAATATTTAAAATTACCTTTTCTAATTCCTCAAGCTTATAATTCTCATAGATTGCACACATCCAACCTCCAAGTTTATAAATACCAACAGAAGGGAATGAATTATTGATAAACCTTTTAACTAGTTCAAGCGTTGAAAACTGGCTATAAACCTGTTACTAAATATCTCATATCTACGGTTTCAAAATGTCCTGTAAAAGATGAAAGATCTCATTCACCACCATTTATGGTTTACACGTTAATTTTCAAATTTGGAAAGTGTGAATGGGACTTCCTTCTTAAATGTGTAATCCCTGGTTTCATTTGCCTCTGGAAGGCATTCACTACGTCTTAATGATTACTTTAGGTATTTATTTTACCTTATTACAGTATATATCATACCTAAATTGCTATGATATTTCCCTTGTAATTAGAGATTTAACTTCTTTATGAGTTGACTTCTGCGAAAAAAATTAAATCCAGTAGTGAAGATATTTGATCAATTTGCTGATAATGCTGCCCTGAAGATGATTTACGTCACTATGATCAGGTTCTGATACATTTAAAAGATTTCTGAGCAAACGACGAGTAGAAGACCATCTGATGTAATTTATTAGACGAGCTAACAGCTTCTTGGTGGGTAATACAGTGATAAGAGAGACATTTTGATAATGAATCATTCTTAGTGTCTAAGCATGAATCCATCATTTTTACCAGTCGCATCATTTTTATATAGTGTTTAACGTCTGTTTTTAGTATTGAGGCATCACAGGCGGTGGGCACTGATGAAGTGTAATGATAAATTGGGAGAGAATATTTTTTTAATAGAGCGTTCCAGATCTAAGTTCAGGGTACCTCACCAGCATTTGCCATTTATAAGGACTGTCGAAAATCTGGAAAAAAAAAAAACTCAGTCAGGGAGGACTGTTCTGGAGGGAATCGAACTCCAGACTTCTAGCCCACTAGTCCGTGCCTTAATGACCTCGGCCACCCGTGGCGGTCCATCTGTTGTTATAGCAACAGATTTGAAAGTACGTTACTATCACCTTCCATTCACTATTAAAATGTTAAGTATGCCTTTTAGCCATACTCTATTTAGGATACCTTTAGAAAAATATACTGCTTCTAAGTGAATCATTTGAAGATCGGTCATTAAAATACATTGGTAACTTGACTCACAATTTCACTAGTTATTCGGCATCTTTTATTGAAGACTGCGACTTTTGAAATTAAATTACTGCAATTCCTTTTGAACTTAAAAAAAAATCCTTATTGTTTATGGCATCGCTATTTTGGAATTTGAGTAACTTTAACTTGAAATGCGGCCAAATTGAGGTGTGATAAAAACACAAAATACAGAAAGGGGTAGAGGGAGCATGTCGATAAATTTGCCCTTTATATGGCAGAATAATTTGACACCACAGCAATTTGAAATAATAAAAATACCATTAGGACAAATAACCTGATCTTGAAATGACAGGGCTTACTTCAGTGAAGCAGGAAAGAATTAGATTCATATCGTAAGCGACGCCATTATCATGGATACAATTAAAGGAATGTACAATAACTTGCTTCATGGGAGTACTGGGAAGACTTATTTTTAGCTTCAACCTAGGTTGGAAATTAGTTTTGCCTTGAAATTGGAATGAATATTCAAAGTATATATTTGAAAAATTTGTTGACGAAGGATGCCACAAAAATACATCAAGGATAGCAACGGTTGCTGCGTTGGACAAGACTAATCTAGTGCATAGAGCGATACTTTTTTATTTATCGAATCGTTTTCTTTTTTACTGTATGGATTTCAAGAATACAATCTGAGTACATTTTCCTTGGCTATCCTGTTTTTCCCCTTCCTAGATTGGTAACTCTGGCTTCTATCTACGTCATGCTTCAAATTTATTCTTTAATTTATTCTTTATTTATTTTAGTTCCTTGTCTTCATTTTTAATATTACCTTTGTTCTTATCAGTTCATATGA
Source organism: Metallyticus violacea (assembly GCA_030762175.1). Taxonomy (NCBI): domain Eukaryota; kingdom Metazoa; phylum Arthropoda; class Insecta; order Mantodea; family Metallyticidae; genus Metallyticus; species Metallyticus violacea. The sequence continues at coordinate 221,604,417 of CM060846.1, read as the reverse complement.
TAGCTCGTTATGAAAAAGTAAATAAAAGTCTATCTTACAATTTCTTTTCCCCTACCTTTTGTGTTGTTACAGAATTACTGAACAGGAGGTGCATTACAATTAAGATTCGATATTCTAGGAGAAAGGATATGAAGAAGAACATGCCAAAATTATATATATAATCATATATAATACTGTGTCTATATATAGACACATCGAACTTATAATTATCAATAAATTTATTTTGATTGCTGCGTTGAAATCAATAGATAGAATTTCGATGTATATGCTGTTTGTCTTCCGCGTTGTAAAGTTGTAATATTTTATAGCAATTGGTAGGCAACTTTTACTTTTACCGTTTTTACCAAATTTGAAAATAACTCTCATAAATGTATTATTTTCTAATGTATGTTTATCACGTAACCTATTCAAACGTTTTCGTCATTAATGCATTGTGTTTCTTATACTTATAAGAGCAAACTCTCTTGAGTATATCTGAGTTTAAAATGCTATATGCAAGTTATAGCGAACAAACGGTTAAACATTTTTTTTACAAAATTTTTACAAAATCCACAATTTTTTTTTCAAAAAAATGCCATTAAACTTATTAATGAAAATACAAAGTAGGCAATGTAGAGATGAAATAATACAACTTTAAACATGTAATTAGAATAGAGTGTTAAAGGTACTAAAAAGTGCAGTATAAGCTACAAAATGTTTCTTTGTTATATACACTGATGAGCTCGGGCATAGCTTCTGTCAGTCTCTCTCAATGTGACACGCTTTTCTATCCTAATTATAAATTAATTATAAATTTTAACCTTAGGCAACTTCCGCGCTATATATTTTATTTTAGGATATTATTTCTGCTTCTATTTCCAATTGTTTATTAATGAAATTCCGTTCTAAATTTTAGAGCTGGATACAATATGTAACATGTAAGACGCATGTCTTATCAACATTTTTTTTTTATTCGTAGAGAAGGTGATTATTCTTCTTCTTCATCACAGAAATTTATTTGAAATATTTGCTGAAATGTTTTGACTGTGAAAAGCAAGCACTACTTGCCACTCTCGTAACAGGTAAACTATCTTACATCTGTACATTTTTCGCAATCACTCGAGCATTACAATTTCAACATTTCATACCAGTTTAACTACAATGACGATTTTCGTATAATTTGTTTTATGAGTAAGTTTGCTTCAATTTATCTTGTAGTGTATCTGTCTCATCTTCAGAATTATTGTTTGTTGTACATTATATATTTAAAGTTTTTCATTTAGTAATACTTTTTATATTTTTTCCGTATTGGTGTTAAAACACGTTGATGTTATCTAAATGTGTTTTGTTTAAGTTATTGAAATGTTATCTTTACCATTGTATATTCCTTTGGATTTTCAAAGAAAGGTAAATGTATCGTAATAAGAGCCAAAAAAGCTAGTTATCACTCGTTTGATATACGCCAGTAAAAACTGAACTTCAAGCCTATCTGTTCTTCTTAAGGAGGTTATGTAATGTATTCATATTTATTTTTTTATTTATCCATATTGTGCTTAACTAAAAGTCAACCAATTGTGTTTTAAAAGGCCGTTGCAGATTTTTAATTTTACTAAAATTTATTTTGTGCTTGATTGGCTACTTTGTAGAAAGTGCAAGGTTCTTTTGCACTAGTTCTAGATAACCAGTCACTCCCTTCTCTTTGACGGTCCTGGCGGTGTAGTAGTAACCATACTTGCCTTCTACACCCAAGATCGCGGATTCAAACCCGGCCAGGATTGATGGATTTTTTCGGGGCGTAAAAATCGTCAGTATGGCTTCCTTCGGAAGGGAAGTAAAGTCGTGGGTCCCGTGCCGTACATTTACGGAATGATAAAAAACCTCAAGCCTGAAAGAAGAGGCCTCTGAGCAAAATTTTACGTCGTTTTACGCCCTGATTTGAATGGGACGCTGATGACCTGAAATGTTAAAGAGTGTCTGTAAACGTAAATAAAACAAATCAACACCAAACTTCCTTCTCTTTGGGTGTCTTCTTCAGAAGGTTAGAATGTGTTATTTATTTTGTAAAATATTTGAAAACGTTTGATTAAAGTACGCCGAAGAATTAAAAGGAAATGGTTCCAAGATGGTTAAAATCAAACCTTAAAAGAAAATTTAAAAATGGGCCTTTTGAAATACGTCACTAGAATGAAATTGTACCTATATAATCATGCTTTGATCAACATTGTAATTGAGGTATTTTTTTTTCAAAAAAAAAAAAACACACCCAGTGTCCAGTTCTATGCACGTCATTGTGACTTTTTTTTTCGTCATAAACGTCACAATTGCATTATATGAAAAATTGTAAGGTGCAATCTTTTTATGCTAGATTAATGACACTCCGTAAGTGTACAGTAACGGAATCCTAAAGAAGAATCTTCAGTCTAAGAGTCGTCCGTTCATGGGATAACAAAAATAGAGGGCAAAATTACCATGCACCAAGTGGCATTAAAATCCGTGAAATTCTACATACCATTAATTCGAATTGGCAAACGTTGTCACGGGCATTTCTCAATATATTATTAATGGTTTTGATTGATTGATTGATTGATTTATTTATTTATTTATGAACGCTCTTTAACCTCTCAGGTCATCAGCGTCCCATTCAATTCAGGGCGTGAAACGGCCGACAAATTTTGCTCAAAACCCTCTCTTTCAGGCTTAAGGTTCTTTTTCGTGCCGTAAATGTACGACACGGGACCCACGGCTTTACTTTCCTTCCGAAGGAAGCCATACTTAGGATTTTTACGCCCGAGAAAATTCATCGGTCATGGCCGGGTTCGAACCCGCGTTCTTGGGTGCAGAAGGCAAGTATGGTAACCACTGCACCACCAGGACCGACTTATTAATGCTGAAAATTAGAAGAAACGCCAGATTTTTACTCATAACAACGGTTCTAAATCACTGAAAGTAAAATAAAGCTAATAGATAGGCTCCCTAACATATTTGGTCATTAGCATCCCATTCATTTCGGGGCATGAAACGGACGATAAACTCTGCTCACAGACCTCTTCTTCCAGGCTTACGGTTCGTTTGCATACCGCAAATCTAGGCATGGGTCCAACCGCTTTACCTCCCTTCCGAAGTATGGTACGCCCTAAATATCCATCGACTTCGGCCGGGTTTGAACACACGACCTGCAAGTATGGTTAGCATTAGACCACCAGGACGGACAACAAACATGTACATGTAAAAGCTTAGATATTCTTGTTTCCATGAAAACATGCAATTGCAACTGCTCCCTCCACAGATGTAATTATCGTCACACGTTTCAGGTCACAATCATTAGTGCAGATTGGAGCCTGTGTCCTTTACAGGCGGGGCTGAGGAAGCTATTCGGGTAACACTGGCGCTTAATGCTGACTGATGCTGCGATGTCAAGACAATGCACGCTTTCATTAGAATAGTTACTTTACTCTAATGCTCTTTTGTTTTGTTTTGTATCATGAAGGCTACCTATCAACTTAAGTTTGAGAATGGAAGTAACTCCAGCAAAATGCAGTTCGTAATAACTAATTTAGTGTATGAAATCTGGTGATAACAAATCGTACATGCAAATAGCCTGGTCCGATGCGAATTAGTCTATTGTTGGTCCATCGGCTGTAATTATATGCAGGTTTAAGTGGGTGAGATTTATTTTTACTATGTTAACCGATTGGATGTAATGACTTTCTTTGACCAGTCGGAATACTACAAATGAATTAAGGGAAGTTACCTTATTATAAAATTTAGTCCAGGTTAAAAGCCATACATTAAATTAAAACCGCACATTTATTTTGGCAACTATTTATTTTTAATTAGGAGAAATGTGTATTTGAACTATTTAACAAACGAATATAACACTATTGTTTTTATTTCGTTATAAACTTATTTTATTTTAAGATACTGCACGTTGTCTTTATTTTTATGGGCAGTGCTTATCTAATATTGAAAGCAGCTGCAAGGGGATCTTTTGTTAGACAGTCCAAGAGTTTCAACTAAGATTGAATGACACAGAAAACAAGTGCACGGTAGCTGCTGACAGGTAGTAACTCACTATTTGGTGTATGTCGTAATTTCTTGAAGCAGTGAAACATTTTGAAATACTAAACGACTAACATTCTCTTCCTAATCTTTTCTTTCAATGGATATTAGTTTACGTTTGTCAACAGACATGTTTCAATACATATCCATGAACACACTGCTCTAAGGTGGCAGGGCCGAGCGGGGTGGCGCAAGCTGAAAATACTTGAGAGTGGCATTCGAGAGATCTCGGCTTCAAATTCTTTGGGGCTGGTCATACTACCTTGGGTTTTTCGTGGTTTCCCATGTTCGCTTAGGCGATGGGTTTTTGCTTTCCACAAATTGTTCGCTCTCCCACTTCATATTACTTTATTCTGTTGGTTCTGTTACAGAGCGAAGTGAGCAGGCGCGGTGTGATGTTGCCTTGCGCTTTTGAAAAGTTTCTGCGGACGTTCTGAGGAGCTTGAACTCCTTTGAGCATGGGCTCTACTGGTGTCGATATTTCTATCTGGAAACATATTAGCAACCCCATCCACGTTCACGCAATCACAGTCCATCGACCCTGGTTATCCGATGACTCCCTCACTCACTCCTTCTTCCCGTAGGTGCTTCTCTTTGGGGGCGTAGGCATTGGCAAATCCGTTAGAACGGTTAAAATATGTATTTTCCTACACTCCAGATAATCTAATACAATCCATTCCAAGGAATTAGGTTTCTACATGCAACTTCTATACATTAAACTATTATGATTTATTTTTCTAAGAAATGCGATTTGGAAAGCTGCATTTTTCTTTTTGCTGCGTACTTTTCAGGCTCTCTGCTTCAGCAATTACTAATCGATACATCTCACTTCCTTGAAATGTATACATTGTGATTTATAAAAGCCTAAATAAAGGTAATTTGATAAATCATCGGTATATAATTTAAATAAAAAAAATCGCTTAAAGTTGTCAACCAGTTGTAAAAGAAAGGAAAATGAACTGCAGAAAAGAGAGGCGTTTTTGATCGAAAATTAGAATAACTTTCGAGGTTGTTATTCAAATTTGAATACCTTGGAAGCACTGTGTATGCGATATAGTCGAATTTTAGAGTTTCTAAACTGGAGTACTTACTATTAATTTTTGGGTAATGGCGAGGTTATTGATCTCTCTTTGTGCCGTTTTGCGCCACGTCTTACATCTGAGATTACGCAATGCATAGGACTGATTATTGGGCTCAGCTTAGATGGACGGGAAATTGTGATAGGCCATACATTTAGAACCACCCACTTAATTTTAGTGTATTTTATTTGTGTTTTTAAAATTTAATTTATTTGTTTATTTATTTTAAAATCATTTGGTAGTGGTAAAATAAAGCTTATGAGTCAAAAGTGTCGTGAAAACAATGTAAAATGGAGTTTTCCTACTCCACAGAACCAGCTTACTTTTATGTTCGATAGGGAAATGGTTGAGCTGCATATAATTTCGCAATACAATACCGAGGATTTTGCAGGACACTTACAAACGGTGTGAACTTCAAAGTGGGAATTAGATAAGTTCAGCACTGCAATAACGAACCACAGTTTACAGATCGCTGTTTTTACGACTAATAAACACATATTAGTTCCCGTAGTTGCAGTGCACTGGCTGCTTGGCAGTGTTCAATGCCCGCACTAGAGGTTCTCACGGCTGACAGCCTTCTCAAGGTCGCTGGATGCAATGCCGCTGGGCTACACTCTCGCTCTCTCTGGTGGAAACGGGGCCAAGCCGATCCCTACCTCAACTACCTCTCCCCCAGGTCGTAACCAAGAGATAGTCCCAATCACTGCTTAAGCGCGGAGTAAAAAACCAGTTCACGGTATGAGGTCATTAAGCCAACTTTGGCTTAAGTCAGGCTTTGCCTAACGGCCCGTTATCAGTCGTCTTGTCTCTGCAATTGTGCTCTAGGAATGCGGATAGGGTTGTTATTATCCAAGAATCAGAAACCAGGACAAAACCCACATCTAAACAATCTACGCAAAGAAAACGTTTTTGCTTTTGCTTTTAAATGATTAAAAGCCGCATACCAATGACCGTCGCGGCACTAATTATTACCAAACAGAGGGTTAGTGATTAACCCACGGAATTTATTGTATTTTTGCATACTGTATAATATAGGATACATTAATTATATATTCCATATATATATATATATATATATATATATATATATATTTGCAATTCTTATGGCTTAGGGATTTTATATCTAATCCGTTAGGCCCCTGAATGTAACATACCAAACCGTTTTCGAATTTGGTATTTTTATTAAAAAAGCTTTATGACCTCATTTTCATTGTATAAAAAAATACAGCATTTTTAAACAGATACTTATATATGTATTCAGTAATTGAACATGTCATAAAGAATAATGTACATAAAAACAACAACTCAGATTCACACTGCGAACAGATTTTAGTGGAACGAACTCTTCTTTCGATGTGCGATCAGGGGAATGTACTTATTGCACGAAATATAGGCCTTCATGTGCTTTGGGCCTTTGCTTCATGGGCGTAAATAGCAGTTACCTCTCTTTGGAATATTTTTAGTGTATTATGAGTTTCTTTTCCTCGCGCCTCTGCAGGTGCAGTTCCCCTGCTCATTAAACCTTGTTCTTCATTTCAATCATACCCAAAAATGCATAAGACAATTTATATACTTTGGATGTAAACCAAAATTTGTAGCATTTCTCTTTATATTTTTAATGCAAAATTATCGAGCTATTTCAAATTATTTTTCCTTTCTGCATTCCTCTTATGTGCTGTCTAGCCTACGGGTACCGCCACGGGTGGCCGAGGTTGTTAAGGCACGAACTCGTGAGTGGGAGGTCTGGGTTCGAACACCGCCAGGACCGTCCTACCTGACTGAGGTTTTTCCAGGTTTTCCTCAGTCCTCATAAATGGCAAATGCTGGGGAGGTACCCTAAACTTAGGCCTGGAACGATTCCTTCCTTAAAAATAAATCCTTTTCCAATATATCATTTCATTTAAAGTATCGTCAGTGTCCATCGCCTGTGTTGCCTCTGTAGCAAAAACGGGCGTTAAACATTGTTCATTCATTAGCCTACGGGTCCTACGTCATTAATTTCACAAAATAAGCCATGAATTATATGCTGCAGTGTCAATCAGGCTGAACAGAACTGCCATTGGACATCCCCGCATTCCTCGATGACAAGCGAGTCAGTCCTGGTGGTGTAGTGGTAACCATATTTGCCTCCTAAACCCAAGATAGCGGGTTCGATCCCGGCCAGAACCGATGAATTTTTTTCGGGCGTAAAAATTCTAAGTATGGCTTCCTTTGTAAGGGAAGAAAAACCGTGGGTCCCTTGTCGTACATTTACGGCACGGTAAAGAACCCCAAGCCTGAAAGAGAGGCCTCTGAGCAAAGTTTGTCGGCCGTTTAACGCCCTGGATTGAATGGGACGCTGATGACTTGAGATGTTAAAGAGCGTCCATAAATAAATCAAATAAAAAAAAAATCGATGACAAGAGTATGTTCTTATGCACTTGTTAAGAGCATCCACTTTATTGGAATTGTAAAACAGGATTTTTGGCTTATCGTCATTCACCTTCATGTAATAGTGTGGCATGTTTACAATCAAAAACAGGAAATGAATCTTCTAACTGCAATTATTACTGATACCTAAACAATAGTAAATCCGGTGTAAACATATACCAACAACAATTGCTATAACTCAATAATTAATTGCCTCCGACAGGTAATTTCTTGTCAAAAGCTGTATAACGAAACGTGATAAAACCACAAATTAAATTTTACAGAAGTAAAAGAGATATTATTAAAAATAACTGCCCTATTTAAATTATATTAAATATGACTGGTATGAAAAGTTATACAGTAATATCAGGTACATCATCATAATCAATGTGCATGTTATAATGAAGCATTGAGCCTAGAAACTGTACTAGTAATATTTCTCTAATTCTGAATAGAAGAAATGAACTTTGTTTGCTTTTCAATTAGCTTGTGAAACTCATTGCACCTCCCACGTTATATTGTATCTGAAGCGTTGCATTTACTGATTTCAGCATTAAACTATCCTTTTCTTTCTTTCTTTCTTTCTTTCTTTCTTTCTTTCTTTCTTTCTTTCTTTCTTTCTTTCGTCACCCTTTCAACGTTGGAATTATGCCCAGGAATGGAACAATGTAATTGTACAACTTTAAGCAGTTCTGAATACTACTCTTCAGAATCATTACCTTGAAAAACATGACCCATATTTTGTGGAGCAAAATGTTTCCCAAGCTCTCGTTTTTTGGAATATGACAAAAATAATTCATCGCATTAATTGATAAAAGAGAACAGTATTGTTTAAATTCAAAAGTTCATTTGCTAGCATAAACTAACGGTTAATCCTACATTACTCTATACAGGTATATTTTTCAAAGTATTCAGTTTGGAAAGGGGCTGATTTCAAGAAAGTAAATAATTTATAATAATCTGGTAAACTGAAACCATCTCCTCTTCAAGCTTTTACTACAGTTACTCGCTCAGATCAAGCAAGTTTTAAACTTTTGAAGTTACGAAAATACTCGTTTTCTATCTTTTAACATTTGTAAATATTTTTAAGTTCCAATTTTACCTCATTAATAGAAATATCTTATCTTTCAGTAAAATTAATTTCCTTTTGAAATGTTTAAATAGTGCAAATATATTTCATCACATTTATCAGAGACTGCCAATGGGTGGCCGAAATCGTTAAGGCGCAGAATCGTGAGCGGGAGGTCTGGAGTTCGATTCCGACGACGACCGTTCTCCTTTACTGAGGTTTTATCCAGGTTTTCCTCAGTCTTCATAAATGGCAAGTACCGGGGAGGTACGCTAAACTTAGGCCTGGAACGTTTCTTTCCCTTAAAAACTTATTTCCCAGTTTATCACGTCATCTCATGTAGCATCAGTGTGCACCGCCTGTGGTGCTCCAATGTACAAATAAGTTAAGCCATCTTGTTTCTGCATGTTCTAAAATATACTTATGCGTTACATCAAGAGTTGCATTATATAATTATATTCTGATGTAATTCTATATACAGTTGGAATTTTGGTTTCCACATTTATATGAACTTAAAAATGGGATTTCAATACTTTGATTGAAATCAAAATGCTGAAAAAATAAATTGGAAATACTTTAATATATCAGTGATTGCGGCATCGGTGCAATTGCCAATATGATCAACTTTCGAAAGAATTTCTCTTGTACTCATCTATGAAATATTTAATGGCATTATTAACAGTTGCTTCAGTTTTAGTTTTAGCATTCAATAAAAAGTAGTTCACAATCATTGAAAATGAAGCATAATTTAACTGGTGCATGAACTAAAGCTGTAAGAATAGTTACGTTTAATACCATGGAATGAAAGTGTGACTTTTGTCGCAGCTACTTTATTTCGTTCAGTCTGATTACTGAAAAAGCTCTTCAGTAGCTTTGAGTAATGTGCTAAACTCATTATTGTTTTGTGCTTCTTGAAGTAATCATTCGTTTGCCAGCACTGTTTATTGAATCGTAGGAACTGTGAAAAGCTAAAATGATGCTCTTAGTTACAGATTTAACAATATTTGTTATGGCACTGAAGCAATTAAATACTATTATCATTGAAGCAACAGTACTTATGCGCACTTGCAGAAAAGCTTCATGTTTTCAGTTTTGACTTGTTTTGTACTCGAATTTCTCCCTATGTTCTGTGAATATCACTTTTCGCTTTCTTGATACTGCTCAAGTTTATGTTACAAAATATCTTTAGAAGTTTAGACTAACATTTATTCTGGCAAAAAATACGTTGTGATATTTTCTCTTCGTTTCGGTGTTGGAAATAAAACTCACAAGAACGGAAAAGACCGAAACTGCATACAAAGGATCGATTGTTGCACTAATAGTTATGCACAATGCTGCATCTAGGCAAGAATGCTTGCATTACGACAGGCTATTGTGGTAAAGGGATGCTGGGTGCCATTTCCTTGAATTTGAAGATCCTGAATGGAGCTTTTCACGTTCTATATACATCTGTGTACACTTTAACAAGATATTATTTTTCCAATAATTGTAGGTAGTCCTTGAAATAGGTATATCAAATAAATAGGTTTAGGACCCACCTCTTTAAATCCCTTCCTGCTTTCGTCATGTAAGATGCAGCTTCCATAAATGATAACAATATATTTTCTCCCAGAAAGCATTCAGATATAACATCCATAGATTTTTCAAACATGAGTTGATTGTTGAATGATTAACTTTATCTAACGCCTCCGTTGTAACCAAACGTTTCAAACCTGCAGTATTGTGCAATGGTATACGAACAATAACATTCAGAATATATCGCCCAGCAGCATCTGTAGTTTCATCTAGGGAAACTGATATTTAGTTTTTAGCGACTGAATTTCTCATACACTATCGTAAATAACTGTTGAGTAACTCGTTTGGCATGTTATAAGAATTATTTTGAAGCTCTTGAATTGGAATATTGGCATGCTCATCTCATACATGTCTCTAAAAATTCGATCTTTCTACTTAAAGGTAATGCACTAGAAGAGGAAGGTTCGTTATCTTTTAATTTTCGGTGACTAGTGTATTGTTCGGATTGCAATGTAGTTGCTTGTTACCTCTTGCGTGCATCTTACATAGATTACATGCAATGGACTCTCCATTTGTGGAGAAATTATCCCTTGCAAATACTTTCATTAGGTGATTTAATTTCAAAAGTTAGAGCTTTAAGTTTTAGGTATAGCGAAACAATAATAATACTGTATCACACGTTCATTCCTGGTAACCACCTCTAACAAGGAGACAGGGAAAGAAACCAGACTTAACGCCAATATTACAGCCCGATGTGCAGCTGTCTGTCTCAAGGACAGGACAGACACGGATTCCGTATTATACACGCTTGTCTTGGTACCTGGACCTTCCATGTTTTGGGACTGCCGATCCGGACTCAAGTGTTATTTCGGAAGTAAACAGCTGTAGTGTGCACTCACACTACGAAACTGCGGGAATAAAACACGAAACATTGAAAGATGTTATACATGTAGCCTCATATTTTATGCGTATGTATTCAGATTTATTATATTGCATATTTTGCTATATTTTTTCTTAAACTGTATTAGGCGAGAATAAATGTCAAGTTATGGTACTAATTTTATTTAAGTTATTAATTTGGGTATAAAAGGGATGTTATTTGTATTTTATAAGAATGGCTTTTCTTCTTTTTTTAAGTGATCTTTGGCAATTATTACTATATGTTCAGTATTTATATTCATAAAACACTAATAATTATTAAAGAGGGTTTCATTTTGCATTTGAGGGGGAATAGAAAGACTACCAGAAATTTAAGCTATGTGCTCTCTCCCAACATCTCATAACCGGACTCACGTCAACATACTTAGGCAATCCCTGGTTTAAGTCCATGAAACATAAAGAAGAAGAAAAAATTGTTTTCCACGTATTCTTGTAATAGTGTTAGAGGTATATTCTTTTGCCAAGAAATAAATAGTCACTGAAAGGTGATTTACTGAGCAATATATAAGGATTGTGAACAACAGAACTTTACCTTCTTTACTCTAAATTCAAATGTAAGATTTCAGAGTTGGATAAACCCTTGGGGTCTACGCAGACCAGGCCTCATCAAATTTTTTGTATAATAAAGGAATCGTGTTCCTTTTTATAAAGTAGATGCAGTGTATATTTATATTTATTGACAAATTCACATCTTTTTGTCCCAAAATCATTGCATCATACCTTGTAAGCTTGGGGCTCGAGGTGAGAGGTTCTGCTCTATAGTTCATTTTAGCGCTCATCTTCCATTCAAGCAATGCTGCTGGGCAGTGGCAGAAACTTAGGACAAGAATTAAATGATCAGCCATTTGAAACAATCTTGTGTTAGTTAATGTTTCTCTACCTGTGAATGGTAAGGCCATTTATCTGCACCACATACAACACAGAGCAATTGGATATATATCCAATTTGTTTTAAAATATTATGTTGTAGCAAAGAGATATTATATTCACAATATTAGGTATATAATTATGTTAAGAAATTATTTTTTTATTCTAAAATGAATAAAGTTGATTTCATATTAGGGCCTCCTTGCTAAATTTGAAGATGACAATTCCAATTAAAGGATTAGGAGCACGTCAGTCAAGTACCTCATATTTTAACGGTGAATGCGAAGAAGAAGAAGAAGAAGAAGAAGAAGAAGAAGAGAGAGCATTTTGCAACAGTTGGCAAAAAATAAAAAGCATGATTAACTGTAAGCGAATAAGTACTAAGTCTAATTGCTTTTATTCTTTATTATTTGGTGGGGAGGGATTGTAGACAACAGTACTCTGTAAGGATTTTAAACATTTGAGTGAACGAATTAAAAGCACGAAGAATACACAGTTAATTTTAAAAATACATGTCATTTCAAAATACTTGGAAATGTAAAAATTGCAGCACAGATGGATTCTGCGGCCAAAATTTCTATTCAAGTCACAAAAATGCGCATATGTTAAGCAGAGTTGTAGAAAGTTCAATTTTTGTGGTACGCATGAACGGACATTGGGAGTTAACAATGAATATTAAAAAACGGCAAACCATGGAACATCTGTAGACTTATTATCCCTATTTGGATTTCCTGATACTGTTATACGACTGCTTGAATAGTGCGCCTGTAACTATATTTCACACACATTAGAACTCAAAATGAGATATTGTGTGAGATATGTAGCTATATAATGTTGGTTTTCTGAAAAAAAGCATAAAGGCAGTAAAGCTTCTTTCCCACACTTTACTGGGCTCACTTACTCTTTTCGGTTACGTAATGACATATGGCACAAGTCATAACAACCTTTCCTCATTCCCTTCAATGCTTAACGTTCAAGAGACAGACATTTTGCTCCATTGCCATAGGCTGGCGTTTTCCAAGTCGTTTGCCGCGACTGTAAGTCTGGCGTGCTAGGGGTCTCTTATTTCTGTTAAGCGGTTTAGCTATAGGGGAGGGGGTAAATTTATCAGTTCCAGGAAAAGAAGTCAAGTTTTGGATCCAAGTAAACTGCGCTCGGTGTGCAATAAACGCATACTTTCTGTTTCACTTTCCCAACGGAATTTTTATTCTCGTGTGACAAAAATTGTAAATGGAAACAAAACGGAGTTATTGGAATATTTTGCGAATACTGACGAGGAAATTGACTGGAATGACATGACGCCGAAGGAAAGTTTCGCTTAAAATTTGCTTAGAGGTGATGTATATTTTGAAATGAAACGTTGCAACATATTTATGTTTGTACAATATGATTCAAATGAAATGTGGTAATTCAGTAATCATATAGAGAACATTATCATTTTCAATCGGTTGTGTCTAAAATACGGAAAATACAATGCGAGATATGATGTAAATGTCGACGAAGTAATGTGTTCTGCTGCCCCATTGTAAACACGACGAAAGAGAAAACCGCACTGTAAACATGAAAATATGTGATAGTCTTGGTAACCAGCTCAAAAATGTTTCCTTCAGTCAGAAATATTTTATGGTTTTACAGTAATTGACTTAACAATTTTACTTATTCATAAAAAGTACTTCCCAACTAACTTATTCAGAACTTTTACTTTAAGATACACCTTGTTTATTTCTAAGGAAAATTTGATCAACAAAATATCCCTGAGTGTAAGTTTACTTGACTTTTTTGATAATGGTTATTTTGCTGAAGTATGCAACACTGTGTAAATGTGTTCAACACTCCAGTTAATAGTTCAGAGCGGTGTTTTCGGTGCGTAGACTTTCCTCGAAATTCCGTGGGCAAAATTCTCCAGCTAGCTTTCTATCCAAAGGAAAAATAGCTGAAATTAAAATCTTAAGCTAAAGTTATAGGTAAGCTGGTCAACGAGAAGAACCGAAGTACCCAGCTTTTATTTAAGTAAAGACCGGAAATCTTCAATGAATTTCAGATTACAAAGTTTTTACCTAATATAATACGAGAAAATAATACTTTTTTTCTGTAATTATTATACATATAATAATTAAAACAAAAAGTGTAGCGTATAAATATTTCTACATTATTGGGTTATAATGCCTATTGAATTCATATGCAATTACATGAAGTTAAATATAATAGTTCAGGCTCATTGGAAAAAAAATTAAAATGAATGGAATAAGGTTGAACTGTTTAGGATGTGAAACAAAACATAGCTGATTTTTGTGGCAGGTATAATGAAAAGTTTGGCTTACTGGCTATTTTAGACTTTTTAGGTCCTAACTCTCCAAATTTATTCTTCCTTCGGTTGCCTTTGGGAGTTACCAAATGGGGTCACAGTAGTAACGGGTACCAGGTGGAATAGAGAGAGCATGCCAATGAATTCTTGAATGTTCATACATTTAAGTCGGTGTTACTACAAGCCTTTCTCTTGTGGCTCATTTTGCAAAGCCGGTGAATTAGTAAATAAACATGCGGAGGGAACACGTTCGCATCCCAATGGCTTGAAAATTATATCAAGAAATATCGTCACCCTTTTGAGCGAATGTTACATCACTTATGGATAACTCTTATTCTAAAATGGATATGTGTTGTTTTGGGCACTCACGTTAGGTAGAAAAAAGCTATCGAGCTCTGGACACACTCTTTATTAATCTATAGGTACTCATAAATTATATGATTTTTATTTGTTAACTTTGAACGGAATATCTAAAGATACGAGGACAATTCAGTAAAGACTGAGAAGTGTTATATATAACGAGGTACACTAGATAGAGTCAATGTTAGTGTGTCTTCATTGAGTTGTATGCGCATGGCCCAATGTGTCTGCCAGTCTTGGAAAACGTGCTGGAAACCGCTGCTTCACGATAGCCGTTGATGAAACAAAAAACTGTCACACAGTTCGGTTTTGAGACTAAGGATCAGAAAAAGCCACACAGAGTTAAGTATGGGCTGTAAAGAGGTTGCGGCATAAATTCAATGTTTCTTCTGGCCAAATGTTGAGCAATAATAAGGCCTCATGATGAAGGCACCAACCAGATGGATGCTGCACAGAAAGTTTTTGTCGGATGTGCTCTGCCAGGACACCCAAAACAATTTTGTTTGCTGAGAGACTTCATGTTGATAAATCATTCCACGACATCGAAGAACGACATCATCATAACCTTCCATGTCAGAGATCTAGCTAATGTCCAGACTGAACTCGCCTGTTTGCTTTCGAGATCGTAATGGTGAGTTTCATCACCTGTAATGATGAAATTCAGATATGCTTCTCCATACGTCACTACCAGACGCTGAAGCTCCCGAAACCCGTCCACTAGAACCTTCTTCTGTTTAGGCATCAACAATCTCACACCTGTCTATCACAGATCCGTCTATCCATCCACGGAAGACAACCATGGGTTGAGGTAGACCTCCCTATCATATGACCGTGGCCGTCGTTAAGATACTGTGGGCTTTCCTACGCACTATAAAGAATAGCAGTGACCACCTTTTCAATCTAGGCGTCTGCAATATTAAATGCGATTTCAGCAAATCATACACTGGACATACGGTAACATCCCTTGCCACAAGCCGTAAAGAAAACTTTAGGAATTTTGAACACGATCATCGGAAAATATTTGCATTAGCTATAAATAGGCGTTAGGTCAAAGACACGTTCTCATCACTCAGTGAGCTTTGCTTCTGGTGCTCGATAAAGATGACCTCGCCCTCATTTGCTCCAAATAAGAGAGAGCAGTGATTCATGATCGAAGTTCAACAAAGACTTTCTGTACCACATGAAAATGGTTGTTAATCATGGAGTGGTGTGTACGAATAGCTTGAGTAGTGAAAAAACTGTCAAACAAGTGTTACATAAAGGAGGAGGCACTAATCCACACCCAATGCTGGTGAAAATATTTAACACGTTATTTTAAGAATCACGGGGAACGTGATTTAGAAAAGGAATAAACAGTAACAGTTCGCTTTACAGTAAGACGATCTACAAGCTTAAGCATGTAATTTGAACCAAAGACAGAAACAGAGTGTCGAAAGGATTTTTGTTGTTCCATGTCAATTTACGCTCTCACACTGTCGTCCACACCATGCACACGCTTAGGAAACTGAATTTGAAATATGGGATTATTTTGCATATAGTCAAAAGCTCGCATCTCTTAATCACCAGGTGTTTTGTCAACTTAAAGCAAGTGGGCTGTGTTGAAAACTGGTGCAGTTGCACAGTTTGTGCTGTTATATTAATAAATTATAAATTTAGAATACGAATAAACCTTGACTCATCCTTGTACTAAAGCTGAAGTCTTTTATGAATACTACAAATAAACATTCATTCAAAAGTCTAACAAGTTTTACTTATACTTTGACTATAAAGCCAATATGCAGATAATGTGTCATACTTAGGACTAGAAAAACACCTTCCATATGTAATAAGTTGTTTAAAAAAGGCATCAGAACTTCACTTTTATTTCTCACGCTTCCGTTCCTTACTCTTTATCTGCAACCACATTAATTACTTTTCAGGAACCAGATCTCTACATATGTACTAGGCTTGAATAGTTGTTAAATAGATTTCACTAGTTTCATGAACACCAAGTTAGCAAGAGTCTTCAAATGTAGTGAAACTGTTAATGGGTTTAACACCAGACTCGTTTGGGGGAAAAAAAAAAAAAAAAAAAAAAAAAAAATCCGACATTCACTAGTGAGTGTTGGTGTACTATTCATTGTTTTTAGCAGAGATAGTAGAGATGCTAGACATTTTTATTCTTCTAAGAATTACCAAAAATATCGTTTATTTTTCTTTCAAAAATTTGTATCTTTGGGCATTTATTTATTTCTTCCCTTCCAAAAGTTGCCATAGGACTGTTTGCCCAGCAAGAAGAATCCAGTACTTTATTGCTGAAAGAAATATCATTTTCTTAATAATTCAGAAGTTTATTTTCCATCATTTGCTTAGGTTTTTATAAAATAAATTTGGATCAATTGCTATTGCTGGTATACTCTTTTCTGTTTTCATTTTGAAGAAAACTGCCTTTTTATTGTAACTGTTTCTTTAATGCAAAAATTTCAATGTAATATTACCTCTGTTAACCTTTATCTCTTCAAACTTTCTGAATCCAATTAAAACAAACCTGGGCTTTCCCATTATCAGACATTAGTCTTGATATATCAGATAAGCTTATGTACATGTCGTTTGTTTATATTTTGTTTCTTAATTGGTAAAATAAATATGAAATAGAGATATATAAAACAGTGCTGAATTCAATGTTAAAACTGTGAGGGCAATTATTGTAATTTTCCCTTCGATTTCACATGGAATCGTTCTTAAGTAGGCAGTATATATTTTTTTTTTCGTAATTTAAAATGTAAGATTTAAGTATGCCATATTATTATTATTATTATTATTATTATTATAAAATAAATATTTACAAAATATTTTCACTCCTTTACGAAATTGTTTTCCTCTGTGGAAAAAAAAACCTATACTGAAAGAAATAATTTGCAGTATAATAAATGAGTTTTTTGAACAATAAAAGTCATTGTAATGGTTAATAAGTTCAGTTTTCCCCAAAGTTAAATTTGTTTTCTGATATACTTCATATACTTGTATGAAGTGTAGCTATTTTCTTTTTCAGTGCAGTAAGCCAGTGAATCAGACCCGTACAAATCTGTAAAAATCTATTAAAATATGAAACGTTTTGTGGTGGTTTGTTGATGCAGCCCCACGTTGGGCTACCAAAATTTGTAGCTTTATTTTGTGGCTGGATGTGACAATCCGGTGACTAAGATGAACACCACTTTGCCTTCGCTAGGGTTTAGTCTTTGTCTGGCCACCTACGCTTCATCAATAACCGGTCTCAGGGCACCTTCGCTGTTTTTATATTAACTGTGGAGATCGAGGGTCGGAAGATACTTGAAAAAGTAACACACTATTAGAAATGTCTATGTAACATGTTTATTGTTGTGATCCAGCGGAAATACGCCTGACCGTCGGGAACCGGTTAATTGCTGGACTTGCTCTTGTCACAGACCTACTTAATGTGGGTGTTGGGGCGACTCGACTTTGACCATCGTAACACAAGTGCGGACTTTCACACTTCCCCTTTCGTACACACTGGGGAAAACCTTTCGCGGAACAGACTTGTATTGATTTTTCTTTCCTTGTAAATTGAAGCGATAATGCCAATCTAATGTATTGTGTTGCGAATAATCATGACGCTAAACTGCCCGCGGGATCAAATTTCGTGCACTGTCTCTTAAGAATTCATTCGAATTAATGCATTTCGTCGAGACACATTATAACTAATTTCGAAACTACTGATAAATTCGTTATTTCATTTACTTTCTTTAATTCACACCGTAGCTTGTCTTGTCTCCAAACTGATTCCGAGTGAGTGCCCACTACATTATCAGGAATGAATGAATGCATGCCCCAAAATGCCAAGAGCATCTCTTTATAAACCAGACTCTTCCCTTGGGTTCACACGTTCAATCCACGCTTGCGGGGTTCGCGTAAGACAGCGCAGGACACCCATGGTTCCTAAACATTTTAAGATCTGGAAACCCCATTGGCTACTTTGAATTTGTTTCGTGTGTTCAAATCTCAAGTTCCGGTCACTGGAAGCGTGCAAAGTCCAACCGTCTCCCGAGGAAACTTCTAGAAACCCATTAAAAACCCCTTATCGCTTGGTTTCTTCGCCGCTTCCTCGAGTTATATAAAGTTTCGCAATACCAGCTCTCGCTTAGATCAGCCGCGTGAATTTTAAAATATTGACAGAAAACATAATATTATGTAAAATTATTTACAAGATTGGTCAAGAATATAAAAGTTATATACAAATTTATTCTCTGACCGCATACCATGAATTACTCTAAGAAGTCAATAACTTATTACATGAGTATTCTCCTCCTTCCGTAATTAATTAAACCATCATCATATATATTAATCAAACTACCTTATATTTTAAAAATTCCAAGTCTCTGTTAAATACCGTTTCAAATAGCTGTATATTTTCCTGGAATACCGCAGTTCGGTGTACAATTTGCTGCTAACTCTGTCTAACAATGACAACTAGTCTGTATTGACGTGATGTTGGTCCTAGTGGTAACCATACTAGACCCAAGGTCGCGGGTTCAAGCCCAGCAGGATCGAATATTTTAGGGTATAAAAGTCCTATATACGGCTTCCTTCGAAATAGAAATAAAGCCGTTGGTCCCTACATTTATGACCACAAAAACTCAAGCCTGAAAGAAGAGGCATTTGGCAAAATTTATGGATCACTTCACTCCCTGATTGCTAAGCACCAGAGATGTTCAACAGCATTCTTAAATACACCAAAGTGCTGTTTCCACGAACCAAAGAACAACTGAAGGACGAAGACTGGTGAGTGGTAAAATGTAGCTCAAGTGATGCAAGAACCTAATGAACCAGGTGTATTAGTTTACGATTCGCGTTAGCGGATAGCCGAAAATATGTTTTGGCAGTTTGTATAGTAATAAAGTTTGTAAAATATTATTAAACTTTGGTCTTGCGTTCTTGCGACTGGTGTGTAAGCATGTGTATATTTATTAGCGCAAGAACTTGCTGGGCCAGCACCATGTATTATGAATATATGTGTACATATGTACACATGCGTTCCTCACCTCACCGGCCGCAAAAGTCGTGAGTAATCAATTGCCTGTATATACCGAGAGTAGCAGCGTGAGTAGGTACAACCGCATCTAAAAGTGGCGGCCCCTTCCGAAGAGGATCTTTAGTACCAATTACGAAGACTGCGCTATTACATGTCATTAGTACGTATCGGCTGGAAATATGTGAGGAGCAAGACATGTGATTCAAATTGCAATATCTTTCAAGAAAAGAAATGTACACGTTTGGCAATATAATATCGTTCAGGCGTTATTTGAGTAGAGAATGTGGAAATTATATCATAGCCAACGTAACCGGTGCTCACTTCATAAATATTCAAGTAATTATTGATTGTTTTGTCAAAATATGTTAAAATTCATCTGTAGATGGACTACTGACGATACAGTTCAAGTGAATATTTTAATGAAACAGACTGCATGCTGTTTGAAACCGAATGAAACGAACTTGTTGCCGTATGTGTGGTCACCCATCACTTAACATTAGGAAAAGTGGTTAAAAGCATTTAGTATAAGTTCTGCTGTGCTTGTAAGATCCAGAGATTTGCTGTTCTATTACAATACTTCCGTCACATTTTGTATTTCAGCTAACTTTCCTGCCGGAGCAAAATATGATTATTTGTATTCATTGAAAATGTAAAACTGCATCACCCTCGCGGTTTTGAAATGCTGTGAAATTGTAGCACGCGCTCACGAAGACCAAAACACCTCATACATCGCCAAAAGCTGCTTGCAACCGAAAGAACGGTGGTTTTTATTAGTGTTTGCCGCCCTTTTTACTACTAAGGCACCACAGGCGGTGATAAAGCGGTGGAGTATGATTGCTCATGTGAAACCATAGGACAAGAATAAAGGAAGTTGGTATTAAATTTCATCTCCCCGTGAATGTTGTAGGAGCTTGAAGAGAATTCGTTCCTTTGTCGCTTTATTGATTGGTGTTTGAAGCGCAAATTTGTTGCATAATATTAACAAAGGTAATTTAATACTTTTTAAAATAACATTTGGCTATTTTTTCAAAAAAATAAACAGAAATAATTCAAATACTGTGATACTTCAGTGCGTAATAATTCATGCATAAGAGTGGTTATAAAGATTTTATTTAGCATTCAAAAAAGGAGGATAAAATATACTGATGAGGCCAACCATAACCTTCTACATATTGATTGCTACTTAGTTGGGTTGTTACTCTTAGCTACCTGTCAGCGGTAGTTGAATGAATGTTTTGCTAGTAATTAATCTGTAATGGCCAGTTTCACTTTCGTGTAGTAACTCTGTCTGATGGTTGATTCAACAGAGGTAGAGTTTAACCAATTTACAAGTTTAAATAGCACATTAACAAAACATTGAATTAAAAGTACACAAATTAAATGGGACACTGATGGCTAAGCATGATGATTGCATGTAACGTACTTCTAAAATTTAAGACTGAGAAACGGACCGCAAAATGTGGGCATGGTATAATGTTGCGCATCTATTTACAATAAAGAGCTAATACATTAAACATAAACACGAAGGAAGACCTGGAGGACGTAAATTCCAGATTTATGATAAAGTCGAAGGTTTGTGGCTCTGTGTTTGTCGGCTTGGT
This sequence comes from Metallyticus violacea, assembly GCA_030762175.1. Classification (NCBI taxonomy): domain Eukaryota; kingdom Metazoa; phylum Arthropoda; class Insecta; order Mantodea; family Metallyticidae; genus Metallyticus; species Metallyticus violacea. The sequence continues at coordinate 221,583,207 of CM060846.1, read as the reverse complement.
TGTAACTTTTTGAAGGGTGTTTAACGCCCCTTTTAACTACTGAGGCATCATAGGTGTCGGACACTGATTACACCTGAGATGAAATGATGAACTGGGAGAGGATTTTTATATAAAGAAAGGAAACGTTCCAGGACTAAGTTTATAGTACCACCCCGGCATTTGCCATTTATGAGGACTGAGGAAAACCTGGAAAAAGCCTCATTCGGAAGAACAATGCTGGTGGGAATTGAGCCCCAGAACTTTTGCTCAGGAGCCTGCGCCTTAACTATCTCAGCCACCCTTGGCAGTTAGGTTGTAATAAGTTTGTATATTTGAGATTCACCTTCATTGGATGAGAAATGCAGCTGTATACATTTTTCCATGTTTCATTTTATATTCAATACAGATATGCCATCATTTGTTATGTTACTTGTAGATTTTCATTAGTTTAATGGCATTTAGCATATATTTTGACATAGCGGCTAAATAAGAACTAAATTTCGAAGCAAGCACGGGCCACACTGGCCTTCTGAATTCGACTGATTTAATGTTCATATCTTTCATACAAACACGCCTAAACAATACTGTCCTGCAGAAGGTGTATTTTACTTTTTTGGAAGATAATGCATACATTATCAGTAAAAAGGTTCAGTGAGAGTATCTGCGGTTAGTCTGAAACAACACATTTTATAGTAAACATAATAGAGTTATCATTTGAAGTTACGTGGCATGCAATTCAGCAAGGGTGTCTGTGTATGTACGCGCACGCGCGTATCTCCGATCGTTTTAAGGAAATATTTGATTTGCGATGTGCTATTTCTTAATTTGCCAATATCCCGCCTTACTGGGGCTTCAACAATACATGTAATAGATCTAGGAATTTTTATTATGTATCAGAATTTTTACCATAAAGACCCCATAATACAAAATTATAGAAGGTTAATATTTGTAGATCAAAGTGGATTTACGCAAGGATCTACGATTTTATTAATAAAATTACACTATTTTGATTGTGATATTGGTGAAATTCATTTCTTTATGCGTTGTTTTTGCAGAGACGTAAAAGGTCCAATACTTGGAATAACTAAAAGTAAAGAATATGGAGTTCCGTGGGAAAGGACTGAGAGCATTTGTGTTGGAAAATTGTAAATTACCCTTTACACATATTTGTATCCCTTTTATACCTATCATAGCTACCACATAAAAGTCTGTTAGCTATAAAGTGAAACATGTTGACTAACGTTTACAAGGTTAGCCAATTTAATTGTTGTATAAAGTAACTATGGGGAAATGACTGCTATTCAAGCGTACTCATTCAATGCACCGCCGCGCCGTGGCTAAAATGGTAGGCCGTCTACTTGTCAATGGTCATGCCTGGGTATTATTCGCGGTTGGTACGTGTTGCCTGGGTAAGGTTTATTCCCGACTTAAAAAGGTAAATATCAAGTAACGTTAGGTACTAGGCAACGACTTACACTCAAACGTGGCCAGAGTCTATGGATTATTAGGGCGTAAAAATCCTAAGTATAGCTTCCTTTGGAAGCGAAGTGAAGTAGCTGGCCTCATATCGTAGATGCACGGTATGTAAAAAACCTCAAGGCGGAAAGAGGAGACCGAGGAAAAATTTTTGGCCGTTTCACGCCCTGAAAAGAATGAAAAGCTAATGATCAGAGTTGTTAAAGGGCATTCTTAAATAAACCAAATTAATTAATAAATGAACTAAGGACTCTGGACTTGTTTGCATTCTCATTTCATCCGTTTCATTCATTGACAGTTGGCGGAACGCTAAACTCTTACAAAAAGTATTACTCGCGAGGTATATCTTTAGAATTGATTTCGTTTTCTCCTTAATGCTTAGACAAGTTGAAGAATCCCCGTAGTAGAACAAGAAGAAAATGTCAAGGACATTTAAAGGAGGCGCCTCTTCGACATGGAAGAATAAACTTTCAGAAATAGGAAAGCTAAAAGGTCAAGATCATGTTAATTATGAAGAAAAAACGTATGAAAAATACAGTAACAGATTGCAGGAAAGTGGTAACAATATTACAGTATCATTAGTGTCATTAAATTGGAAGAATAACGCTAACTGTAAATTCAAAAGGTATATTATTATAGTTTATGCATGAATTAGGTATTGACTTTAAAGTATAGTATATTTAATATTTTAATTAATTTATTAATTAATTTATAATAATATGTCCAATGTTAGCTTGAGTGAAAAGAACATTATTAGAATTTTTGTATGGGCTTTGGTTCTGGAGGCAAAACGTTGAAGTGTTATGAAGGAATTTGTTTAGATCAACAGGAAAATATTTTACCGAGGCTCTACAACAGACCACTTAGGACGAACACGATATTTATATTCAGCCATTAATGCCTGTAAATTATATCCAGGGACGTCCATCGCGGAAACGGAAAATTGCATGACTAGTGGACAGAAATTTTACTTTGACACATAACATAGAATAAATAGGATTTTCTCACCGAAACTTAAAAACATAAAATGCAATTGAAAAGCAAGAAATACGGTTGTTATCTTGGAGTAGTAAATGTTATGACAGCGAAAAGCTTTATCCCAGGATGCAAATGAGCATTACAACAGCAGACTAAATAATTGAGTCGCCTTTTATAATACAGTAACAATGAACCCGTTATTTTCTTCTTTTCCTTTTTCATTGTGATTCAATATATACAATTGTTACAGTTCCTTTAAGTGTATGCAATCTTTCGGCTTAATGTGTACTATTTTGTAAATGATAAATAAGAGTTTACTTTAAATATTATTCTGAACTTTTTTACTTTCTTTCTTTTTGAATCGACTCGAGTATTTTTGCTCGCTTATGAAAAATAATGTGCAGTTATTCAGAATATTGTGTGTTTGGTATCAGTTTAAAATGCTGCTCCCTTACATTTGAATATCTTCTTGTTAACCAGCTACGCAATTTTATACATTTACTTTTCAGTTTTATTTAGCATAAGTACTACATATATGTATGTATGTATGTATGTATGTATGTATGTATGTAAGGTGTGATATGGTCTGATTATCAATATATTTATTTTTGGCCTTTCTTCCCCCCTCCCCGTTTCTTGTGTGCAACACTGTGCTTTGAACCACAATTTCTGGTTAGGATTCATCTACGAATTTTGTACATAATGAAATGGTAGTCAACGCCATTATATTGTAAACCTGCTTTGCACAGCTTTCCTATGCATTTCTTAACCATTCTTACTGTTGTGTGACAAATTTGCTTGACTTTCAATTAATACTTTTTCTAAGCGTATTGCTAATGATATAGCCTATCATGCTTTATTGCTGAACATATTATCATTTAAAGTTTTTTCTAGTTTCACATGTTTTATATTCGTGTATTATTTCCTGTCCCATAACGTTTACTACAAACAATGAACTCTTATTCTTTTCTGATTTTTCGTTTTCAATTAGAGTTTTATTTATGAATTTTAGATTATTAAAGTAACAAAAGTCCCCAATTGCATTTAAAAACGAAGTGAGCAGCAAACTAAGTGTTATCTAAAATACGAGGGTATAAATTCTAAGAAAACTGTTTTTAACGTTATTTTCTTCTGGAAATTAAACTGACAAGCAACTTCTGGAATTTTAGGAATAAGTTTTCCACCATGAGTTGCAGAGGTCGTTAAGGTGCGAACTCGTGAGCGGGAGGTCCGGTGTTCGATACCCACCAGGACATCGTTCGTGACTGAGGTTTTTTTTTTCTAGATTTCCCTCCAGGTCATCATAAATGGCAAATGCCGAAGAGGTATCCTAAACTTAAGCCTGGAACACTTCCTTCCTTTAAAAAAATTGTCTTTCCCAATATATCATTTCACTTCATATATCGTCAGTGCCCACCGCCTGTGGTGCCTCAGTAGAACTATTAAAAATGGTCGATAACAAACAGTTTTCCTTTTTGCTATGCTTACTCTATAAGTTATGCTTTCTTTGGTTTCTCTGGGAACCATCTGGTATATCTATAGGTTGGCATCGTCTTTACAAACTCTATCAGAAGTTAGATGCCTACCCTATTCTAACAAAATTTGTGTTAGATTTAAGTTTTTGTGTTGAACTGTCTGAATTTGTGTAGCACATTTTTAACAGTTAATAGGTGTACTGTGCTAAATAAAATTTATATTGCTATTGGCATTACCCCTGAAATAATTACATTTTTATTTCCGATAAACATGAAATAATACAAAAATGTTTGTGCTACTATACACGCGAATTGTTTTATATATATATATATACACTTTCGCAAGTCGGCCGGTGAACCCCATGCTACCGCCAGATTCTCCTTCCGTGAGTTCATGCGGCTCCAACGCCTCGCTGTTTTAAAACACTACTTAACCTTCCTCGTAACAGGTATTGGAAGTGTTGCATAATCCACATGTACTTATGAAAGTACCACTCACATCATCAGTTCCTCTGCCCTAATGGACCTAATTTTTGCTCGAATGTTTTGTTTAAGTTTCTCCAGCGGGTGAGCATTAGTTGCATACACGTTATTTTTCAGTGTCTCTCCAAAATAGAAATACTGTTAGAACTTGGGAACCAGCATGTTACAAACCACTGCTAATGATTCTGCTTCTAAATATAGAACACAATTTTGCCTCGGATGAACAAGCAGTATGAGTGTAGACGTTATTCCGGCGTCAAGAATTCCTGATCTGTTGATTCATTACAAAACAGTTCTGATATGATGTGCATACCTTACAATATTAGCTATTTGTTAAAAATAAATGTTCCAATAATTCTTTAGCTACCTATGGCATTCAAATCCCTATACTTCATTAACGATTAGTATCTCTTATTACATGATAAAGTAAAGATTCATCGAAAATAAAATCAATCTCTGACCAACTTCTCCATTATTAACGATTTCTAGCTTACAATTACAAGAGAAACTTTTTCTGACAATCTACGGGTTGTAATTAATGCACTAACCTTATTACTCTTTCATTTCTAATGTTCGTCTTCAGATTCTATAAATGTTCTATCTACTATACTGTACATCTCAGCATTTTTCATGGACCATACAACATATAAAACAACTTCTATTTTATCAGACATTTCTTGTGTCAGTATATAACATGTTGGTTCCTTTTCCCGCTCATTAAACACTCTCTTTAAGTAAATTTAGACACTAAATTTAAAATTGAGATATTAGGAAATACACGTTTATAATTTTTCTTCTTCTTGCACACAATTTCCTGTTCTTTAACTACGTTTTCCAGATGTAAGCAATAACTAGCTTGTACAAAATAACACACTACTTTATTGCTTGGAATGCAAACTGACTCGGGACTATTCGGAAAGTCGTTATCACGCCGTAACTTGGTGCAAACCTCCATGGGTGGCCGAGGTCGTTAAGACACAGACTCGTAAGTGGGAATTCTGTGGTTCGACTCCCACCATGACCGTCCTCCATGACTAAGGCTTTTTCCAGGTTTTCCTCGGTGCTCATAAATGGCAAATGCCGGGGAGGTACCATAAACTTAAGTTCTGTAACGCTTCCTTTCTTAAAAAAACATCCTTTCCCTGTTTATCATTCCATATTATATATCATCAATTCCACCGCCTGTGATGACTCTGTAGTTAAAATAGGCGGTAAAATGCGCGGCAGTGTCGGAATAGCGTCGTTGGCCGAATGGAAACTGTCTCTCTGTAGTTAGAAATCGAGCTATTCTTGTATGTCACTGGTAAAATAAATTATTTATGTGATAAGAGTACTCTTACATTTTTCAAAACAGTGTAACATTTGTCTGTTTTATAAAATAGTCAACAATTCTCAAAACATCACAATTTAAACTAAGATTTCTGCAGTTCGAATAAGCATCATAATTTCTCAAAGTGCTTATAGAAATTTAAGCATATTCAATTTCTTAAATAATTACTTTTTTCAGTTCTGTTCGACATTGTTTGTAGCTTTATGAAGTTCAGTTGTGAGATATGAAATATATGAACATTACTGCAAAAAGAAAGTTATAGATAGAGGCTTACACTGAATGTCAGAAAATAGATTGGCATAAGTGAGGAATGGGCTGGTGCATGACCTTTTCCCGTGACTACATGACATACTCCTTTATTATTATGCAGTACCTATTTACAATCCTCTTCTTGGCAGCAGTTCATTTAAAAACAACTTCGTGCCCGAAGTTTGGACCAAGTTTGTAGTCAAAAAATCGCCAGGAAATGTGTGTTACAATATCCAGCAAATAAAATGGTATCCCCATAGAAGATGACAGAAATGGAACAGAAGGCATCATGTAAACAGTTTAAAGATGATAGTCCAGCGAGGAAGCCAGAACAACACCGGTGTGTTGCTGGCAACTCATAGTCGGCTAGACACTGCAGCAGAATGTCGACTTATAGTTCACCTTTTTTAAGACTTCGTTTAATGAAATTCATTAGCTTATACTACATTGTTAATAAGTGGATGAAATTGCATTTGGTATGAAGAATATTTTCAATGATATTAACCATACATCATAATGCAATATACATGTTAACATGCACTCATAAAGAAATTTAGGCCTAACGTACATATGTTACATATTTTTACAAACTGTTAATTAATGTCACTGGTATAACTGTATAAATATATATTATGTATTGTAATATTATAACACATAGAATATGTAACGGCCCACTTTAGAGCTACTCGTCAATTCTTCACTCATTGTATCATTCTTAGGCCAGACAAGGAACTATCTAAATCCATTTTTATATCTTAACATCTCTACTCAAAATTAAGTGAAAACAAGAAAAGAACAAGAAAGAATAGAAAGGTAATCTCTGAAAGCACAAACAATTGTAAATTAAAATATTTTTATTAACAGAAGTAATGATTTCCTAACCTCGAGTTAAGGGAAGTAAAGCCGTGGGTCCCGTGTCGTGCATTTACGGCACGATAAAGAACCTCAAGCCTGAAAGAAGAGGCCTCAGAAAAATTTGTCGGCCGTTTCACGCCCTGAATTGAAAGGGACGCTGATGACTTGAGCTGTTAAAGAGCGTCCATAAATAAATGAAATAAAAAAATAAATAAATAAAATAGTTGTCCGTATAAAGAGGGCCATTCCTGGAGCAGATGATGCAGCGTCCTGTCTTTTCATCCTCTCGAGAAACCATTAAAACACTAGGTATTCCCATTTTAAGCATGCACAGAGCTAATCTTTCCCCACTTTCAAACCTTCAACCGTCGCTTGAAACACCAACTGCTCATGTGCTACAACATGCAAACTCTCCGGACATTGTCAACCTCCCATATGCTTCATCTGTCACGAGCCACCTTAATCGACGTCCTCATCGATTACAAAAAAACATCCTAATTAGTATAATTCACTAAGAGAGCATATAAAGAATTACAAAATTTTGCTCTGTAGGTAAAATAAAAAGATTTTGGAAATTCTCTTGCCAGCTTAACTTTCTTGTTCAAATATTTACATTTTGAAATCAGTTCTGCTCTATTTTACAGTACTAAAATAATCGCCAGTATTAACAAAAACTGTCACTGCACCGCAAAAGTGTGAGGAAGAAAGATCATGTTTATATAATAACTCACCCCAGAATAAGCCATTCAAAGAGCACATAACCTGTCTCCAACACACGATATACCGACTTGCAGGAGGCCCTGTCTACAGCCGACGAACTTATAGATGCTGGTATGTGGAGGCAACCACTGGCTTACATTGACCTCCCAAAAGTGGCGACTTAACAGTCCCATTTAACAGCGTTTCGAGGTGCTTAATTACTCATTACTCGTTTTTGTATAAGAAATATTTCTTGCCGAATTTACAGCTTTTACTAAATTTTCCAAGAACATTATTCCATAAGTCATTAAGGCATGGAATTAAACATAACCTGTTTTAGGATGCTTTTATTTACAAAGCGAATTAATGATATGATTGCAAAATCCGAACTTAGTTGTGTTAAGATGTAATAAAACGATCTTTCCAATTCATGTTATGATTAATCATAAGACCAAGATATTTTATGTTATGTTAGATTCATAGATTTCATTTTCTTCATATTGTATCTTTAGGTCTCGAACATTTTCTGAGTGTGTGTGTGTGAAAATGAATGTATTAGGTTTTAAAAAAATTATATGAATTTTGTTGCTCTCAAATCATTTATTTAGTTACTGAAAATGTCAATGGATAAATCTGATAGGTGAATGCTTTTGTGTTTTTAAGGACAGTACTTGTACCATCTGCAAAAAGAATGGGATAGGCATGTGTATTTACTACGGAGGGGAGATCATTGATATACAAAGTGAGTTAGCTCTCCCTTCCTTTCTTTTTCTGGAAGCTAGGTCATCATTCAAGCGGAAATTGAGCTTTAAATCCATTTTCTTTGCTTATCAACTATTAATTGATGTTTTTTACATAGACAAAGGCTCAACATGCAGAGGAAAAGCGGTTTAAAGGATACAATGCACTCTGCCCTACAGTACAACTAAAAACATATATTACCCATTTACTGAGAGCTCATTCCGGATTTCCAGCTGTTTTTAAAAATGTACAATGCAGTGTACATATCCACCTAACTGAATAAACGCATTTGATTAAAGGGACCTATTATATAGATCCAGTGTCAAAATAAATTAAAAATAAAATGCGGAATTTTGTAATTAGAGACGGGATAGGCTTCGACAAATTAGAGGCACAGCCAAGACACATAAATTATTAAATAACAGTTTATTTAAATTTTAGCGTAAACTACGACACGTACATTATAACAGACCTAATACCTTATGGCATTTAAATGATATGTTTTTACGAGTAATTCTAATAATTCTGTAGAACATAAACACAAAATATTAAGTCACTACAACTAAACACCTCATCAGCAGGGGCCGTGTCCGTATGATCACCTAGGCACCTTCTATAAGCATTTTACTCTGTATTGGCAATGTGTCACTAATAAAGCTAAAATTACAATGTCGCTTCAGTAGTACAATAAACTTCTAATTTTAAAGTGCATTAGATAGATGAAACACGCAAAAACTCGAATACAACCCCACTGAAACAAAGTATTAGGGCTAAGTTCAGAAAGTCAAGTGTTTTATATGGTGTGGAACTGGAACAAAACACGGAATGCAGAGCTCAACATGTCATTTTTGGCCCTCTGTACGAACAGTGCTGGTGCATTATTTCCCATCTCAGAATCTTCGATTGCAGGATGCCACGAGGTGGTTCATTCCATCAAGGCGAACATTGTCACTAACACTGCGTGCTGAATGCTGCATCTTGACGTGATGGGGAGGCCTCTCTCTAATGGTGAAGTTCTGTACTTCTTCAGGTACAATATACCGGCGAGATGCTGTTCGCAGACTTCCTTAGAAGCAACCAGCAATTGTGAACCGATACATCTGCAACCATGTGAACAGACAACACCACCATTTCTTTCCAGGAATCCTATTCTGCAGTACGATACATTTTGGTCCATTCTGTTATCAGTTTCGCCCATTCCTGCATTGTAAGCCTGAAATACAGCGGCCAACTAACTCGTGTTTTTCGTTTTTCTGCTTGAGAATATCTGCATACCGAAGATGTTGGCTCAACTCCGTGACATGTGGAGGCTATGGTAACCACAGAGCTGTCTGTTCAACGTACGACCCTTAATACCTCAGAGCTCTTTGTCATGTCGTAGGTACCCCGTGCCTGTTTCTTCATTTCTTTTGAAGGGATGGTAGGACAATTTTTAGAATTCTATTATCTGTAACTGTCCCTGTGGCGCCATATCCATAATTTTTATGTAAGCCAACAGCTCCATTCCAGTAAAGAGATTGTCAGTGAATGTTGTCAATATACACTGAAGGGCAGGTGAACCATGTTAGGAAGCTCCTTGAGCGTCTGCACCATTGGAGCAGCACATTTTCCGGAGCGTTCCTCATATTTTGCATTGTCATGAGGATTTTTGCCTTGATAAACGTCAACATTTATCAAATAGCCGGAGGGAGTGTTCAGACACCAGACTTTATAGCCGAAACGAAATATTTTTTCCACGGATAAATTGTTTGCAGCTGTGTGTTCCAAAATATTCCACCATATGCTCGTCAAAATCAATGTTCTGCTCTGGTCTGCAATACGTAATGCATTTTTTCGGCACTTCTTCAAGCGAATCTTCGTCGGAGTAGATATTAGCTCTTGGAGTCTTTATAAAAATGCTGTCAATATCTCCTATAGGTTCATCAGATTCTATGATGTCCAGAATAATGCAATTCTGTATAATGCAGCTAAATAATGAACATTTCGTATCATGACAATAGTCATTCCTTTAGAACATACGTCGGTCCTGGTGGTGTAGTGGTTACCATATTTGCCTCCTAAACCCAAGATCGCGGGTTCGAACCCGACCACGAACGATGGATTTTTTTCGGGGCGTAAAAATCCTAAGTATGGCTTCCTTCGGAAGGGAAGTAAAGCCGTGGGTCCCGTGTCGTACATTTACGGCACGAAAAAGAACATCAAGCCTGAAAGAGAGGCCTCTGAGCAAAATTTGTCGGCCGTTTCACGCCCTGAGTTGAATGGGACGCTGATGACCTGAGCTGTTAAAGAGTGTCCATAAATAAGTCAATCAAAACAAATTTAGAACATACTATAAACGCGAAATTACAATATTGCATATACAAGCGCCTATCGTGTTCATATGATCACGCTTTGCTTCAGATGGGGGACAGGCTCAATATGTGCAATAACCTGTAGATTTATTTCATAGTACAAAGAATACTAATCATATCTAAGTGTGTTACACGGGTATATTATGCAAACAAAACATAAATATAAACGAAAAAGGAAACTTACTGGAAACGCACCATCATCTTTCAGCTGTTACAATGCATGCAGGAACTGTGCCAGACAATAATTGATTGTGTACAACATGAGCAATAATATGTGTGGACAGGGTTACCACACCATTCTTTAACTGATATAAACGGTTAACTGATATAAACAGTCAACAATGAATTCCCAAATTACATAAAGCATTGTAAGGAAGCTATATGGAAGACGATAACACGTGATCATATGAACACGCACGGCATTAAAGGATTAAAAGGCTATAAGAAACAGGCAAAGCATCGAGGTGTACCGGCGTCTGGCATGCAGATGTAAGATTGAACCAGGAGTCCAAGTGGGGTAGTGGGGTTATGGCCCTTCTGCTGTACGTTAACTACCAATAATACGGGTTGGCGTTGTTCATTTTTTTCTCTAACTAAGGCTTGGAACAATAATAATAATAATAATAATAATAATAATGTATTTTAAGAGCCCCAAGTTTTTAACAAAATTATGTTTTAATAGTTTTTCGTTGTATAAATTTTGTCATGGAAAAAACCTTAGCATAACAAACTGAAATTTTATGTAACATTCTGATTACTCATAGCCGTGTTAAAAATGACGACCATCTATTGCATTTGGCCTGCATTACACCCCAAAGTGATATTTCGAATGTCAACTGCCTTCGCACCTCAAGGCGTATGCTGTCACAGAGTTTGTGCCAGTCCGTTGCCATGTACTCGACAGACGAGTACGCTCATATACTCCTTATCTATGAATAGGTGAGAGTGTTTTTTGAATGGTGTTTAACGCCCGTTTCTACTACTGAGGCATCACAGGCGATGGACACTGATGATACATGAGATGAAATGATATATTGGGAAAGGCTTTTTTTTAAGGAAGGAAACGTTCCAGGCCTAAGTTTAGGGTACCTCCCCGGCATTTGTCAGTTATGAGGATTGAGGAAAACCTGGAAAAAACTCAGTCAGGGAGGACGGTCCTGGCGGGATTCGAACCCAGAACTCCCTCTCACGACCACCATGCCGGCTAGACAAGAGTGAATGCACAACAAACCCAGCATTTATACCAGAAAAAATATCCAAATAGATGACAGCAATGAGAAAAACTTTCCGGAATGTTGAAAGATATCTGCATATAGCATTACCACTTGCAAGGATCCTTCTTGTTAGAGCGCATCACCCATATCTGTTTATAATGTGGAAGCTGTTTTGAATGTCACACTAGTACATGGGCAGTTAGTTGCACAAGAGGTGAACATTAACCAGTCTTCTGTGGTGTGAACGCTGCATGCGAACAAGTTTCATCCGTAACATTTGCACCCACACCAAGAACACCAGGGGAGAGTTTTGAAGTTCTGAATCTCAAGTGAACTCCTGTGAATGGATAATGGGCCAGGTGACAAATAATGGGGGTTCCTATCTAAAATCCTGTTTTCTGATTAATCTAGATTCCGCAACAATGGGACCGTAAATCGCCATTATATGCATTGTTGTAGTGTTGATAATCTCCAATGGGTAAGGGAGACAGAATTCCAAGTGCAGTGGGAAGTGAATGTCTGGTGTGGAATCTTGAGTTACCATTTTATTGAACTACTTTTCTTTGAGGGGCACCTAACAGAAGCACGCTAAATGCACCTTCTCTGCATCGAGTCTTCATTGTTACTAGATAAGTATCGCAGGAGGAGAGAATAACGTTGGGGTTTCAATACGATAGTGCACCACCGCACAGGTCGATGAGCGTCTGCAATCATCTAAGGTCATTGGATAAGAAGACAAGGACCAGTCCCCTGGCCAGCCAGATCATATAATCTAACACCTCTTGACTTCTTCCACTGGAGTTATTTAAAGCAACAAGTTTTTGCAGAGTCAGAAGACCCAGAAAGCCTTCGCCAACGTATTACGGTGGTTCATACACCTGACATGTTACACCAGGTCACAATTCCGATGCAATGGCGTTCCCAGAGTCAAGATAATCAGTTCGAGCACCTCGTTAGAAAAAGATCGTGTCCGGGCAGTGTTATTCACCGGCAATTTGAAACAAGTAGAGTTCTGATAAACCAAAGGGTCCTTTCAGGTCCACGATAACACACCAACACGAGAAGATATAACAAAATACATTCCTTTGCACTTCAACAAAAATTGTAACTCCATTATTACAATAACTTCCATGCCAAAATGTGATGTGTTTTCCTTGTTGTCTTGATCAAATGTGTATAGTCCATCTTTATAAAATGTACATATGTCGCGTGTAAACCCACATATAAAGAAAAAGAAAAACAATTGAAAACTAAAAGAACATTTTAAATATAATATAAGTTTAAGCCAAAAGTATTTATGAATATTACAATATTAAAAATAAATGATCACAGGTGGTTCGAAACACTTTTACTGTAGACAGGGTTCTACCGCTACACACTCGTTCCAGTTGAACTATTTAGGGGCATGAGGGTTTCACACTCAGGTTAACATAATATGAAGTATTTGCATGTCACAGTATACATTTTCAGTCGTGCAAACGCTTCGTTGGCGTCAGCTGTCTATTTACGAGTGTACTAAAAACGATATTATAACATCTGCAATATTATTAATCATTCCGCTAAGTGTGCAACCAATGTTACGGAATTTACGTAGATATCTTTGGGACCGATGTTTTGTTAGAGTATAACTTGCGTATTACATAAATCTGCAAAAGTAGAGGCAGCTGACTCACCTGCCAAAATGGAGCCTTGTGGTACACTGTGCTTTACTATTGTCCACAATCAGGGCAAAAGTCTGAATGGGGGAATGGAGCAGTACATCATCAAAACAGACTAAACACACTAGATAGGGGCTCGCGAGGCTCAGACTGTGAGCATGGCGGATGATTAAGATCAATGACAAATATGGGTGGAGTATTTGTTCCATCTGTGGGAAGGGGGAATCATGAACACACATTTTGGCTGGATATTAAGTTAACGGCAGAATGTAGGAAAAAGTATCTACCTCACTCCTTTACAGAATTGAACAAATGGAAGCTTTGCTGACAGGCAAGGAAGGAGAGCATAGAGATTAGATAAATTTCTGACGAAAGTGAGACAGTTCAGAACTGAAAAAGCTGATAACCGGGTAGGGGGTTGATTGAATCCAGCTGTGTCACCCATAATGGGCTTTCTTTATATTTTCCGAAGTTGTTGTTCTGGTATTTTTGATTTTCCATTTTTGTTTTGAGTTTGTTTATTTTTATTTAATTAATAATTTGTTTTTATTGTAGAATATATGTTCTATATCTTATTGCTAACATGTAATGTAATATCTTGTGCTGAATCTAACATACCAAGTGTATCATAAAAGCGTGTGCACTGATTAAGTTGTTTCATATTGTATTGGCGCCACTATAATAATTACTACTATTACTATTACTACCACTAGTATTACTACTATACTACTAGTACTACTACTAATGCTACACTACCACTGCTGCTGGTACTACTACTATACTACTACTAGTACTACTACAGTTACTACTAGTACTGTTACCACTGCTATTACTTGTACTACTACCACCATCAGAGACCATTCCAATCACTCGTTATTATCTGAAAAAATTATCATAATTTTATGTTTTATGTGTAATAAATATGATGCAATACATTGGAGACCTTTGCTCTTTATAGAATAATTATGGTAAGAGTATATTATGATTTACACAGTCAAAAATGTTTGATGGATTACAGAATATTACTTGTGAACTAACTTTATTTTCAAGGGAATTGAGAACTTCTTTAGTTAACTTAAAATAACTTCATTGTTGACATATTTTTGCCTAATTCAAACTGGTCCCTTGCTAAAATACTGCCCTAAATAGTGATTTATTCTTTTGAGTGTTAATTTTTTAAATACTTTGGAGAAAGCAGTTAATAATGATACTGGTCTGTAGTTCGAAATAATTACGTAATGGTTTAACAATAGAATCTTTTAAAATATTGGGAAACGTTCCTGTTAAATAGGAGAAGTTACATATATGCTTTAAGAAATTGCTTATATCAGTATTTTACTGTTTTTGTAGTTGGTTCCTCATATCCTTATGAATTCTTAGTTTTGATGGATTGTTTTATTTTTAATAGTATTTAACGCCGGTTTTTACTACTGAGGCACCACAGGTGGTGGACACTGATGATACATGAAACGAAATGATATTTTAGGAAAGGAATTTTTAAGGAAGGAAACGTTCCAGGCCTAAGTTTAGGGTACCTCCCCGGCATTTGCCATTTATAAGGAATGAGGAAAACCTTGAAAAAACCTCAGTTAGGAAAACGGTTCGGGTGGGATTCGAACCCCAGACCTCCCGCTCACGAGTCCGCGCCTTAACGACCTCCGCCACGGTTTGATGGATTGTATTAATTTATTTACTTCAGTTACACTTGTGGGTACTATCTCCAGAGAAGTAAACATACAAGGGAGGTACATTGCATTTTGACCTGGAATGCTTTCTTACTAAATAAATGCTTGAAAAATCAGCAAATAATTTTAGCTCGTTCCAAAACCAAAGGATTTCATAAGAATTGTACTCATCTCTCTTTTGCCACTCTCCCAGTAGAATTATAATACAACGTTTGCCACGGCAGTTTATCAGATTACACCATCTCATATTACTATATCATGTTTATGGTGGGTTTGTTGTTTTTTTCACCATATATATTTTCATGTTTAGTTCTTGTCTTATATTCTTACTCTCCCCCTTGGACTCAATTCCAACAGAACCTTAGAAGCATAATTTCTGCTGCTTCTGTTTTTCTCCTGTCTATCTCCCTTAATACCTAAGTTTCACTATCATATAATAAATTGGTTTTTGATATAATATCATGTAGCGTTATATATCTCTTTATTGATTTTCCCCAATACGTTTCAATACTTCAATTTACGGCATTATATTTTCTTATGTTACATTCATTTATGTTTTCCTTTTGTATATTGAAATGTCACTTCCCATTAATCTGAAATTGTTTACTTGTTCTTTTAATTTATCAATGACAGCTATTTTCTCCCTTATGTTATTGTTTCCTTCATTGTCATGACGTTTGTTTTATTGGTGGAAACTTTCGTGCTACAGAATTGTAAAATATAATTTAATTATGTAATGTTTTTTTGAAGAGCGTTTTCTGCTTCAGTGAGAAGTACTTGGTCTTCTGGAAATAAATTAGAATTTCAAATTATTACGGCTTGTATGCCCATAGAGTTGGTTGGCTACTTAGTTATTCTTCCTTGCAGTTGATTTTGTTTTCAGAAATCTTTGCAACTTTATTTTGGAAAAAAATATACTAAATTATTTGTAACAATCTCTGCTCCTTTGTATGTGCCCTTGTATCTTGAAAATGAGGACACATTATCTATATTGCAATGTTATAGTTTACAAAAGATTTACTACCACGTTCTACCCTGGTATATTTATGTATGTTTTTACATAGATGGAAAGAGTTAACAATTCTGAAGTAGTTACAAGTACAAAAATATCTTACCTGGTTAACATTGCTATTTGCAATACTTTTAGTATTTATTTGAAAGATATTATATTTTGATAATATTTCCAATGCTAATATTTATATCATTTGAAATTACTAAGTAATTGTTTTTTCCGACTGAATCTATTTTCTCCTGGAGTTGTTCATAGAAATTCCCAGTACGCTCTTTATTTCCTTCCGTTGGAGCTTATATATAAATTATATTGTAGTTTAATCTTCCTGTTTATACTTTTATTGTTGTAATTTAATCACTAATAATCAAACAATATTCTATTCTGTTGATTTTCATTTTTTTTAAACAGAATTTTCTACACCTGAAGAAGTTTTTTCTATCTTTTTCAGCTCCAGAATATAAGAAGGTGTAGTCCCCAATATCTTTTTATCCTTTACATTTTTTATTTGTTTCTAGCACAACTATCCCATCAATCTTTTATCTTCGTTTCTTCAAGTAATTTTGTTAGCTTGTTGTTGATGCCGCTGATATTCCATCTAATAAAAGAGTTGTCCGTTGTGCACTGCTAATGTCGTCATCGAATATAATCCGTCCGGTTCTTTCCTTTGGTTTGCTGAGGGTAAAGTTTATTTTGATTTTTTATGTAGCAGATTACCGGCCTGTCGCATAATCCCCTAACCTGAAGGGCCAGGGATTCTTCTATCTGGGTTACCATACCTTAGCCCTGTTTCAGGGTGCAGGAAACCCGCCCTTACCTATCCGCATATAGGGTTAGGGTATGTTAGTAACATTGGAGATATTTCTTGGATTTTTCCATAAGTACCTACCAATTGGGCATCGGCACTTCCCCCCAGGGTCTTATTACCGATCATTCAACTTCCTGGTTGACCGGCATTTGTTTGAGCTGAACTGCTCTCCGTGGCTAAGGGAATAAAAATGCACCCTTAATTTATTATTTCATCTCGTTTATGATCGGTGTACACCCCTGTGTTGCCTCGGTAGTGAATACGGACATTGAACAATATTAAAATCACAAGTGTCTGCAGTTACCAATTGTAATGTATATTTTATTGTTTTATTAAAGTAAATGTTGATATGTGAGAAAAACTAGTTTGCAGTAAGTTCGTAAAGATGTAAATAACACATACTTCACTGAACAAATACACAAGAGAAAATGGTGATATAATTATATTTTATGATTCCGTCAATAAGAGGACGCGTACACTAGAAATATGCGATGGTACAAAGGACACACAATATGGAAAATTATAATAATTCATATTCAGGAACTCTGGAAATATACAATATATGATATTTTTCCGTTTACATTCCAGGTTTGTCGTAGCTTCTAAAGGGATTAAATAAGAGGCACATAGAAAATTTCCACTTATCTGACATAGTAACAGCTGAGAAATGCTTTTTGCAAGATGACACTATAGCTGTTATCGTTCTTTTTTTTCATTGTTGCTATATCTGCTAATGATGATAACGACGAAGACAGATCCTATGAACAAATTAAGGAAGTGTTGTATAAAAATGCAGAAAAGTAAATTTGATAGCTACCCAGGTAAAAAATGAATGTTAATATATTCACTCGCCCTGCTTTTTCGTTTGCTATCGACTGATTGCTTAACATAATGACCACACAGATAAGGTTTTCTTAATATTATGCGTAGGTCTGTTGCAGTTAATCTGTTTGCAAAAATATCACACAGCTCGGAAGGAATTCGTACGGCTGTGTTCCGTGCACTAAAGACAGCCAGTACAGTATAGAGCTTACAGTTCATAGCAAAAAGAATTACGTCGTCTCAAATAATTAAATAGCGCAGCTATATTAATTTCTTAGTTTTCATTTCATTTTGAGGTTTTTGCTGTATTTTGTGTTATTTAAAGGCATGTGTGTTTATTGCAAACACTTGTTAGTTACAACAGTGCAATTAATTTACCAGCTTTATGGATCATATGTTTACTGTGTTTTGGTATCACTTCCGCATAAACAGGTTCTATTTACACATTTTTTCTTTGTTATGGTTTACTTTATTTGCTGTCATGGAGATTATTTGCATAGGATATAAAGATTCCTTGTGTACATTATATTTTTTTAATTAAAGATTTAAAAACGTAATCTAACATATTGTCCATTTATCGCGGACAAATCGAATCAATTAATAAAAATATTGCAAATCAATTTTTATTTTCTTTTATTTTGTAATAGTTTAATGTTCCATACCAGCACTTTTAAGCCTTAGGGAGGAATAATGTAGCTAATTTATGGAATTGAGCCAGAGTTAGTGCGCTTATAATTATCTGAATATTTAGTATAGGAATAAATACTACTCCGTATCTTGATTCAGATAGGAATCGAACCGTGCTTTCAAGTTTGGCATTTAATTATCAAAGTGTTTAACTAAAGCATGTTAACTTGTCCAGGGACGGTATATTAACAAACAACACTAACTTTGAGATTAAAAACCTATAACAGAGAACATGGTATAAAACCACTTATAGTATAAGTAAGAATGAATGAATCGTGTTTAATGCCCGTTTTTGCTACATAGGCACCACAGGCGATGATACATGAGATGAAATGATATATTGGGAAAGGATATTTTTAAGGAAGGAATCGTTCCAGGCCTAAGTTTAGGGTACCTCCCCGGCATTTGCCATTTATGAGGCCTGAGGAAAATCTGGAAAAAACCTCAGTCAGGGAGGACGGTCCTGGTGGGATTCGAACTCAGACCTCCCGCTCACGAGTCCGCGACTTAACGACCTCGGCCACCTGTGGCGGTAGTATAGTATAAGTAAGCGTTGAGCGTTTAGTTCATAAGCAACTTTATCCATAAATCACACTCCGCTGTGAAGATACGCTTGTTTCTGCATAAGTAGTGTATTGGTACTTAATATCATAACGTATCTAATAGTTTTGGTGAAGTATATTGATATTTTGTGTAATTATTATATAAGGACATGTTTTGGGCAGGCAAATAGTTTATGTAAACGGCGTATTATTAATTTTCTCGCTTATTTCCCTGTCTACAATCTGCTATTGACCATATATAGCTAATTTTAAAGAGACTGCATCAAATTTCTGTTGAAAGAAAAATAATTCAAATATTTTCTTGAAAGGTAATATACTTTCGGCATGATATCCCTCTATATTAACAAAAGTAGTGCAAGGTAAGGTGATTATAAAACATAACATCCAAAATGTTAATTCCATCTGCAAGTGGATTACCTGTCGATCAACAAAGCTCGGCCTATTTCATTGCTGCAGTGAATGCTCTTGATAGCTACACTAGTTCCTTACATCCACATTACAAATGTGAAGATTTAATTAATTTGTACTCAATATATGAGCGTTCGATTTAGGAAATCTGCATTTTTTGTACATCGCTTCAGTTTTTAATTAATGTGCTCATTTTTCTTTGGCAAATTGCATTTTGATTTTAGTCAGCGGCGTCCATGTATGTACAAATGACACATTTCCCCACAGAGAAAAGAAAGAGAGCAAAGCTGTACTTGTTTAAAGGTGGGTAACAGTTCTCCTGTTTGAAGGCGGAGGAAGAGAAAAAAGAAAAGCAGAATTAAGCCTGGTTAGAAGTTATATAATTTCCATTTCAACTTTACTAGTCGCTGCTTGTGCAGGAGCTATGTTCTTATTCCCACGCCCCCGAAAATTAAAATTCACACATTGGTAGTTATGTAGGAACAAAAGAAGCAAAACATTCATATAAACCGGCACTGGTAATGTCCACGAATGATGCTTTGCGTTTAGAGGAGTGAAAGTGCAGCAAATGAGGACTCAAAACTGGTTTTGCTGCGTACAGAATACTAAGTTGTAATATGCAGCTATAGCCGGCCCCTCTTCACGCTAGCTAATGTGAGAGTTTATTCAGCATGGAACCGCAACTTCGAGTTTCTCCTGACTTGAACCCATTCTAAGCCTTTTCCTGTTATTTTGCATCCCATCGCGTAGGCTATGGAACCCCGCTTCTTATGTACAGTTGCATCATACTAAAGGAACTTTTGCAATGATAAACGCATGTGGATCGATCTTGGATTTGTGGATACTCCTATTTTGGTTACATAAACCTCTGAAATGCCAATGATACTTATGAGAAGTAGTATTTCTTACAGCTACAATCCTTCGAATTCAAAATACAGAATGATCAGTTAGATAGGTTACCGCGACATGACATATATGCCTGAATAGGCAGGCCAAGTCCGCGCTAAGATCATCAGCGCTATAGGCTTGTGCCTACCGAAAATCTTGCACTTTGGAATAAACTTCAGTGCTCAATATTACTTGGGAATATTTGCTTATAATCAGAAAATATAGTAAATAAAAAAATGGTAAAATGCCTCCTGCTTTATCTTATTTGAAGGGAAACTTTTGAAAAAACTCGCTTTTAATTTCTAGAAACAATACATTGCCCTAGCATCATTTCCATAACATCGTACTGGCGGTTTAGATACAAGAAATACAAAATAACGAAAGACAAGACAACAGATATTGAATGCTAGAATGAGACACAAAGTAAATGCTACTATTCATGAGACCTTGATGTTACATCCGTTAAAATTCTACACTACTCCCTCCTTTGACGCATTCTTTTTGTTTTGTTTTTAATTTTAACCTACAGACATTTACAACATAATGATACCATTTTTCATTCTGTTGTGGAAAATCCATCTAGCATAAGAATTTAGCATTGTTATGATCCTGCCTCTGGTTTAGAAGATTGATATTTCAGCCATAAAAAAGGAATAACTTTAAAAACCACGTATGTGTTCATCTTATTCATCTGCAGTGTTACAGAGGCATGTTCGACCCTTCAGTGTTAGTTTTATTTGTGTAATGCAGTTTATCACAACCTTCTTTTTAGATCATTTGGGGAATTTCACACCTAATTTAACACTTGCGATTTTTTCCTTGTTACAAATATTACGATTGGTTTCACTAGGTTATCGTGATTTCTTAGACTCAGCTTAAAGGAAAACAGCAACAGGAGCCTATAAGCTTTTGTTTATAATTGATCCTCTCTCACTTTCTCTGAAACTTAACATTCATATACAAGCAGGTCATTTGTGTTTGTCATTTTATTTATTCAAGCGAAATATTTTGCTTTTCACGAGAACTCCACAGCTATTCAAAGCAGTAAACTTAAGACCCCTAGCGTACATGGATTACAGTGTAGCATTGAGATGATTGTGTGTTTTCACAGCTCTCGCTTTGATAAAATGTGATCTTTCAATTTTCGTCACTGAAATTTTGCACTAATTTAAGAGCTAGGTGTAGATATTTTCAATATTGGTTTTCACTGATGATACTAATTACTATATATGTGTAATTACTAGGAAAATCAAGTTCAGTATACATTTAAACAGTCAATAATAACGAAATAATTTATTAATTTAGTAGATACCAAGTATGCAAACAGAATACTTCAGGATTTTAAATGCTTTCTCTTACAAGTACAGTGATTTAATGTTCATTTCTTCACTATGTCTTTTATGAATCATTAGATCACTTTCTCTTTAACAATGTGCTACAATATAGAAAATATATGTATGTTACGAAAAAACATTTGCCTTTTCCATCTGTCCTAAAGAATGAAATCCCATGTAATAATCAGGGAAAAAACGATTATGTTGTGAAGAGAAATTATGACCTACCGCGCAGTCAGCTTTGTTTTCTTCCGAAGTGTTTGGCCTATGAACGAGCGCGCCGCTCGTTAGCCGGTTAGGCGGCCAGCCGGGTCTTGGTAATTAGCGGGAAAGTAAAACAATAAAACAAACCAATTTAATATGCTCATAAAATAATCTACTCTAAAATTATCAAATGAGGCGTTGAAAATGCCCGCGTTCATTTTCCACACATTGTCAGCATCTCTATAGGAAATTATTCATCACTCGTTGCAGTTCATTTTGGAAAATCATGGCAATTTCCTGACGAACATTGTATTTGAGTTCTTGTATGGCATGTGGGTTCTTCTTGTATACGGCATTTTTATTAATTCAGAGATGATAATTGCAGACTGTTAAACCGGGGGAACGAGGGGGGCCACAAATCCCAACTTAATAAGTCTATCTTGTTGAAAATCATTGTGAATTGCTCTCATGGAATTATTCGCAGTGTAGGCAGTGCCAGGGTCCTCTGAAAAAGGGATTAGTTTGGAATTCACATAAATAACATAATCAGATGTATTCTTTAAAAAAAAAAAAAAAAAAAAAACTGGCTCCTGACCACTGAATTAACACATATGAATCTTTCAAAAACACACTGAACCGTTGTAAACACACGATGCATAATACACTTTATATATACTGTCGAATTAAGAAACGAACATATTCAGGAACATTTGCACTACTACTGCAACAGTCAGCAAAGTTAACAAGTAGACAAGTAGAATTGCTACTTCCTCCCCGGTAGTATTTAGAGTACTTATGCA